>VNKC01000015.1:0-32349 GCA_008042775.1 Drosophila pectinifera
TGTCCTAATTTTTAGGACAACTCCAAGCTAAAAATATTCATAACTCAGCCAAAACAGCCTCAAATTCAATTCGGAAAACGTTTCTATGTTAGTTTTTATTAGGTTAATTAATCTGCATATCACATTTTACTTATCAAACTATGCTGTTAAGAAGATACGAATTTTTTAGTCTTTTGATGGGGTATTTATGTCCAAATTTTTAGGACAACTTCAAGTTAAAATATTCATAACTCAGCCAAAACAGCCTCAAATTCAATTCGGAAAACTGTTCTATGTTAGTTTTTATCTGAATAATAAATCTGCATACCGAATTTAGAAATTGAGAACAATAAATTTTTTGTCGATTTTTGACAATTTTAATGATGTAACCCCTTATCATTTTTTCAAAAATCGATCAAAATTTTTTTTCTTTGTTTTTTCTATATTTTGTTCCTAAATAATTAAGATTTTAATGGCGAATCGGAATATATAAAACATTTGGCTGTCATTGCATTTTTGGCCAAAATATGCCCAAAATAAGGTCTCAAGGATTCCCATTTTTGGGTCTATAAACTGTATTTGTAAACCCCAGCAGTTTGTTTGGTGAGGCTCTTATTCCAGAGGATTTTTCGTACAAATTTCCCATTTGGTCAGAATAAGATACTAGGCGAACAGAAACCGGCAGCTGGAGGCCGCTGTTCCCTACGTTTAATTTAATTGTATGAAAACTAGGTAGACTTTTTTTGCAAGTGCCTGAACCTGAACCTGAACCTGAAGCTTCACCTGAACCCGAACCTCCAGTCACAAACGCAGCCCCGGGGCTCAAAAACCGAAGGTGAAGCTGAGAACTCAGCCAAAAAAGTGAGGCTTCGCTGGTCGGCGGCGGCGGCGCATTTCACTGGAAAAATATTAAACACAAAGCGAGATACTGAAAATTGATTTCTCACCTTCGTGCACGTTATGGAGGTGAGGTGTCCGGCGTCTGTCCAGCTGCTCTGCCTCTGCTTTATAATTAATTAATACGTACCCAGAGCCAGAGCTGGAGTTGGAGCTGGAGCTGGAGCTGGAGCTGCACATGTATAAATATCCGGATTTGGATATAGCAATTCGTGATTTGCACGCCCGCCGCCTTGCCTTTCGCTTCGTTTGACGGGCGGCTGCCTCGAAAAACATTTCAATAATCATAATCTCAAAGGGTTTGGGCACCTCTTCTGTCTGGAGGAGTATGCCAGACAGCCTGTCGCAGCGGTTGCCACCTTCGACTCCAGCTACTCCGACTCCAACTCCGACTCCTACTCCGACTCCTACTCCGACAGCTACTCCTCTGCCTGCTCCAGCTCGCGCTCCGTCACTCGTAAATTAACATTTATCTGTGAATTTATTGCATCATCGAGAAAAGTTTTCAATTCGCCGGAGAAGCAGCGGGAACGGGATCGGCTTCGGGTCCGAGCTCGGGCTCGGGTTGGGAGGAGGAGCTCCAGCTGGAGCTGGATGAGTTAGGAATCCCCATACCCATCCACCTGTTGGTCGTTGGGAAATTTATCTGTCATTCCTTTTGCGCCATTTGTCGTGGCTTTTAATTTGCTTTCAAAAAAAAGCGCAGCTTAGATTTTTCCATTTCGAAATCGCTTTTGGTTCCCCTTTCTTCTCTCAGGGGTAGATACACTTTCTTACTTGGTTTGAGACAACTATCAGGCAGTCTGGGGTTAAAGATTGGCCAGCCAGGAGCCTAGGCTAAAAATATAGCAGGAGATTATTTACTGTATTCACTCGATTATTCTTATAGTTAAATATAGCTAATTTAATTATTAACTTTATTTAAAACATCTTTATATTTAACTTTCGAGCCTATAAACTTTAATAAAGTAGAGCTAAGTAGAGCAGTCCCTTTGTCGACTTTAAAAATCACATTTCTAAGGTGAATATACCTGGCCTTTTGTTAATATTGTTTTCTTTCCACTTTTCATTCGTTAATGCCCCCGAAAATTCCCATCCCCCCTCGACACTGGACGTGACACTTTAAAACGAGCATGGCATATAAAAATTTGTATGATATGATTTTTATGGACTTCAAATCGATTTTTTTATGATCATCGTTGGTGCTTTTTATGCGCTCGCCGCGGTTTTATGTGACAGCCCTGGTGGCGGGGGGTTTAACGGAGAGTCCGAGGGAGAGAGGGTGTTAACGTTAACCCATGGCCGGCAGTGGCACTCGCTGGGGCAGCGCGCTTTTATGTAATTATGTAATTAGGTGTCGGTCACAAAAATATTGATGCTGCTGTTTTTGTCTCGATTATAATGCGGTTCCGTTGACCGTTAGGTGTTCCCTTCTTATCTTAGCCATGGTATCGATGCTGGCCCGATACTCGATCGATCGATGCCATATGCCATATGCCATGGAAGTCCAAGTCCGAGTCGAAGACGCAGTCAATATCCGGCCAACTGACCACCTGTTGTGCCCCTTTTTCTATGTGCGCCGCCGCATTTTTAATTTAATTTTTTTTCGCCTTCTCCTTCAATATGCAAGCTTAAATTATTTCGTGCGGACTTTGGGTCTCGCTGCCGCTCCTGCTCCCGCTCCCGCTCCTGCTCATGTTCATCCTCCCGCTCGCCGGTGATTAATAAAGCCAACACAACACAAAACAACACAACAGCTGGCGGCAACAGCCTGGCCAATTCCCAATTCCCAGTTCCAGCCAGAGTTACCAGTTACCAGTTCTCGTTCCCGCTCCCGTTCCCATTCGTGAGAAGGCCTCCAGTGAGTCCTCCTCCGAGCCTGCCTCCTGCCGTTGACTTTCTTTTTTTTATTAACTAATAATCATTTGGGTAGCAACAACTAATTGGTAAGTGTTTACACGTTTTCCATCTTTTCCGGGGCAATTTGGAGCCATCAGCATGGGGTGCTCTCTGGCTCAACTTGTGCGCAAATTATGTATGTTAAATTGTTTAAATGATTTTGTAGAAAAATACAGAACATCGATCAGCACAGGACGAGGGGGCTGAGATGAAGGATGAGAAATCGATGGATGCGATGTATTAAAAGAAATACAAGGCACATGGATTTTATATAATTTTAGAAAGGCTTGTTTCTTGTTGCTAGTTAGTAATTACTATATATTACATTAATGATAATTTAAAATCCATACATTATTCTTTTGTAAATGTTTCTTCTTTATTATTATTTATTACTATAATTAAACATATTTCAAACTGTACACTTGGTGAAAGGCGTTGCTGCACTTATTACAAACTATTTACAACTTGTCTGTCTAGTTTCCTGAGGAGTTAACACTCACTGCTTAAGCACCGCATTGGCACTAGCACCCACTTCCTTTTGGAATATCCTGAGACGATGGTAGGCGCAGGCCACCCGGCATCCGCGGGTGCAGAACTCCCGATCCGAGCACATCGAGTTGGAGAGACTCTGCTGGACGACAACCAGGACACGGCAGTAGTCGTGGCACATGTAGCACTCTGGCCGGGAACGGCAGAGGAACGGGGGCGTGATCACCGGCAGCGACTGGCGATAGCACAGCTCCCGACACTGGGCGATCCTCTGGGGTCGTCCTTGCTCAGGGCTTGTTCCACTTCCAAGTGAGATGGATGCGCCCAGCGCATTGCCCGCCAGAATGGCCACGACGATGAAGATGATTGCTGTTGTTGATGCCATTGCTACTCGTATTTAATAGTTGGATTTCGATGATTGTTCAGTTCCTTCTGGAATTCCTTCAGTTACGTGTCGATCGCTTCACGTTTCCTTGGCTTCTGATTGTCTTCGGTGCGGCGACATCTCCTTATATATCCCGGACCCTTTTCATTCACAAAAGCAAGACGCCGGAGGAAAAACCCAGGACTCGCTACCTGGTCACCATATCCGAACCGCTGCGAAATCTCTTTGGGATCGGGACCCGGCGATCCAGGTAATTGACAACACGTGTGCGCAACGTCGCCGATGCAGTTTCATGAATGACCGGTTTGGGTGGAAAGCCCGTGGAATTTCCCGCCATTGATGCCGGCTTTAGGTCACAGTTTTTACCTTCGGCTCTTACCTGTCCTTGAAAATCAGAATGGGTTGAGGTAAGCCTCGGCTTGAGCGCGCTGTGGCGCCAGTTTCTTCGGTGACAGTTTTTATTATTGCGTAATACACTGACGATCCTCATCCTTATCCTTGGGCTTAGGTAACAGCAAGCCGCGACCCAAAGCGATTGTGGACAAACACAGGGTAATTGGGAAAATCACAGGTAAAACCGCACTTAGGAGTCCTATTGATAAATGACAGGACACATGACACTTGCTGGCAGGCCACGAATGCTGAAAAGTGTCGCCGTTTCGTTCACTTGAATATATTAGTTTTAACACAAAAACTAACGATAAATTAAATAAATATGAAACTACTTAAATTGTTCCTTATTATTATGTTTATTTACTTTTGTATTCACTTTAAATTTTAGGGTTTTTTAAATGTTGCTTCTAAAAACAGCCAGGCTGCCGCCACCTATGTGTCGTGAAGGTGAGGCACATCAAGATCAAGCCACGTATTTAAATGTAAAATAGTTTCGGTAAACCAACACTGGAGGTCGCACAAATCACTGTGTAAAAAACGCATGTAAGATGTATGTATAATATGCTTCATAGTCTCTGCCGCTCTAGCCTCTGCCTCGCTCTACCAAAAAATGTAGCATGCTGTTTTGGGTGCACTAAAATTTTTTGGTGCAGCTGCTTGCTATGTGGTTCTGTTGGCCTGGTACCTCAAGTCAAATTTCAGTCGGATTTTCGTGGTCAAATGCTAGCACAGTTTGGGATGCATTGGAGAAACTCACTTTACAGTTTGAGAAGCACTGGACTGGGTCAACCAAAAACCTGTCAAACTGTAACAGTGCTTCTCAAACTGTAAAGTTGGATTCCACCAATGCATGTCAAACTTTTTTAAATTATATTCGTTTTATTTGAAAGTGGACAGAGGTAACGGCTGCTAGGCAACGACCGTTAAAATTTTGAAAAATCAGACTTAAAAATAAGCATAGCTAAGCCAAAACAGCTCCAATTTTAATTCGGAAAACAGTTCTATGTTAGTTTTAATGTGGTTAATTAATCTGCACATTAATTTAAGGCATTTGAAAGAATTAATTTTTTCCCAATTTCTGGCAATTTTAATGATGTAACCCCTTATCATTTTTTCAAAAATCGATAAAAATTTTTTTTCTTTGTTCTTTCTAAATTTTTTTTCTAAATAATTAAGATTTTAATGGTGAATCGGAATATATACGGCATTTGGCTGTCATTGCATTTTTGGCCAAAATATGCTTATTTTATTCCTATTTTTGGGTCTATAAACTGTATTTGTAAAACATTATAAATGACAAGCACACGATATTTGTTGTCTAACTTTGGTTATAATTTTATTCATTATCTTAAACTTGTTCTTGTTTCTTTCTTCACACTGCCATGCTCTCCTCCATTTCAGATCTATTTCGGATTTGTTCTCCTTCACTTTCACTTTTCAGATTATCTTACTGCTCTTCTTGCCGACAGCTTTAGCTTTTTGCATTTTCACATGTTGGTTTCTTTTGTTTGTTTTTAAACATAGATTGAGAAATTATTTATAACTTTATGTGTATGTTACGTGTAATTATATATTATTAAACATGTAGTATAATTTATGTGTAGCATACAAAAAAAAAATAGCTAAAAAAAATAAACAAAAAAGCCAGAAACCGCGGCGGTGTCCGATGATATAGTTTATATTCTATGTGTGTGTTTTGTGTACAACGAAAAGATGTCACCGTCAGTATCCTAGGTCTTGGTCTTGGCTTGGGTTTGGGTTTGGGTCTCCTTCTCCATCTCCTACTGCTTCTCTCTTCCTAATCCTCCTCCTCCATCCGTCCGCTCACTGTGGCTTCTGGTTCTTTGGTGGTGCTTGGTGCTGCTGCTGCTGTTGCTGCGCCTGCTGCTGCTGCGTCTCGTACCGCTGACGCAGGGCAGTCAGAGCGCTCAGCAGCCGGCTGTTGGCCGCGTCCAGCGCCGCAATCTGTTGGCCCTGCTCCTCGATTACACGCTGCTTGTGTGACAGCGCCAGCGTCATCTTCAGCTGCTCGCGTCGCAGCTCCTCCTCCATGGTGATGAGTCTGCGAGAGGAATCCAAGTAACTTTCATTTAAATTCATCCATTGAAGGATTTAGGGGAAGACAACAACAAGCTAGATCCTCACCTATCGATAATGCTGCGCATCGTGGACTCCGACTGCAGGCTGAGGTTATTGGAGCCATTGCTGCCGGCGCTGCCCGCCTGGCGCTGCAGGCCAAATAGCTCGTCGCGCACCTCCGCCTCGTCGCGGTCGAGGGTGTGTCGCAACGTATCCAGCGTCTGTTGTAACAGCTGGATCTCTCCGTTCTGGTCGTAGCCGCCCTTGCTTAGTCCCTGCTCCACCGAGGCGGGAGCTCCTCCTCCTCCGCTGCTGCCGCCGCTGCTGCGCAACTGCCGGCGTCGCTTGCCCTCCTGCAACTGGTTGCAGTGACCTGGAAAACCAAGTAAATCAGTAAGTATGCAAGTTAGAAGAGAGACACACACTCACCCTCCGTGTCCGTGCTGCTGTCGGATAGCGTGCGCGCCGAGTCCAGGCTGAGCCGCCTCTGGGCCGCCGATGTGGCCGATCCCACGCTGCCAGCCGCACTGCCGGCGTACTGTTTCAACTCCAGTTCGCGCTCTCGCTGCTGTTGCGGCTGCTGCTGCTGGGGATGCTGGTGGTGTCCACCGACATAGCCCACGTTGCCACTGCTGCCGCCATAGCCGCTGCCATAGACATCCTCCCGCTTCAAGGGACCATTCAGGCGTCCATAGGCTCCGCCGCCGCCGCTGCTCTTGCCCAGATTCGATGTGGAGGCAGAGGCCGAGGTGGAGGAGCTGCTGCCGCCGCTGAGCGAGCGCTGCGCCTCCAGCTTGTTGGACATTCCCGCTCCCGCCGCCGCCGCTGCTGCGTAACTAAAGTAGTTATCCGCCGATAGCTGCTCGTCCGAGGAGCTGGGCGTCAGTGTGGCCGCATCCAAGGTTCCCCCGCTGTTAAGGAACGCTGCTCTGGCAGCCACCAAGCCGCCTCCAATTGGCTTCAGTCGGCTGCCAAACTGCTGCTGCAGCTGCTGGTGCTGAGCCGAGGAGAGGCCTGTGCCGCCGCCACCGCCTCCCGTCTGGGGTTGTAGTTGATAGGAGGGATTCTTGAAGGCCAGCGGCGCATTGTGGCCGCTGCCCATCGCTGCCTTTAGCTGACTGCCCACGGGACTGGATGACTGCGAGGGCGAGGGATTGGTGGAGATGCTCTGATATCCGGAGCTGCAGTGGCTGCTCTTCGCCGAGAGCTGCTCCTTGCCGCCGGTTACAGCCACAGCGGCGCTCGGCTTTAGGTGCTGCCCTTGTCCTTGTCCTTGTCCCTGCTGCTGCTGCTGAAGGCTCTGGCTCTGTATCTGGCTGTGGTTGTGGCCGTGATGATGGTGATGGTGACTCCCTGGCTCCGCCACATCGTGCTCCTCGGCATACTTGAACAGATCATCGAGATCCTCCAGGTTCTTGGGCATATTCGAGTTGGGATTGAGGTTGTTGTTGCGCGCATAGCCGCCCGAGTGATCGGGTATTCCCAGATTCAGCTTGTGATGGCTACGCCCGCCAGCCGATGGTCCACCGTTGCCGCCGCCCATGCTAGACTTCATCATGGGCGTCGGGGACTTGCAGACAAAGGCACTGCTCGTGCCCAGACCGGAAATCTGTATCTGAAACTCACCGTGCATGTCGTCGTAGCTGCCGCTCTGGTTGTTGTTGTTGCTGTTGTTGTTATTGTTGCTGCTCATCATGGTGGAGGAGCCATTGGGATTCCCATTGCGCGGCAGTGTCCTGGAGCGAGTGCTCGACGGCGTGCTGGCCTCGTAGTCGTTGCCGTTGTGCGCCATGTAGGGATAGTTCAGGCGATCCATGCGCTCCATGGTGCTGGAGGCACTCGTCTGAGGTGCCGGCGGGCAGTGATGTGGATGCAGCTGCTGCTGCTGGCCACCATGCAGCAGGTTGCTGCTGCTCCCATTGAGCGATGAGCTGGCCATGGAGGTCTGCGATTGGGCATGCTGCAGGCCGCCGGGTGAGCTCATATATTGGTTGCTGGCTGCAATCGAGGTTTGTGAGTTCGAGAGCAGCTGCAGCGGATGCTGATGGTGGGAATGCTGCTGCTGCTGATGCAACTGCTGCTGCTGCTGCTGTTGTTGCTGTTGCTGCAGCAATCCATTCACTGTGGGATCATTGTACCGAAAGATATTCTTCTCCAGCGAATTGGGCGTGAGCACGCCTCGCATGATCCCCCTTTCCGCAGACAGGGGCTTGCTGACAATCGCATGTTGCGGCTGCGCCAACTGGCTCTGGTGCTGCGGCAGCATGTGCTGCTGCTGCTGCTCCGGATTGCCGCCAGCCTGGGATCCGCCGCCCGGGTTGCGATTTTCCTGATTCTCGCTGGCTATGGAGTGCGTGGACGAGGTAGCCGGCAAATAGCCACCGGGAATGGCCACGCCCAAGCTGCCCTGCTCCCTGGCTCTGGTGATCTCGTCCAGGATGTGCTGCAGGGGATCCAGTTCATGCTGCCTGGCCTCCGGCAGCTTGGTCAAGCTCTCGCTCAGCAGGCTGTGCAGTATGGACAGCTGCTTGCCCTGGTCAATGTAGCCGGCCCAGTCGAGGATCGAATCGGGAGCGGGATGCTCGGGTCGCGTCGATATGAACTCCAGAAACTGCTGCATGCGGGCGGCCTCCTGCTCGAGGAAGTCGTTGAGGAACTCCATAAAGTTCTCCTTGCCCTGGAAGCGGGTGAAGTTGGCCAGCGTCTGCAGGGTCTTGGCCACCAGCGTTAGGTTGCGGGTGGCGCGCGCCGACGGCAGTTCGCTGGTGATGTTGAACAGCGACGGCGACAGGATAGCGGGGCACAGGAAGCGCAGAAAGATGCTGGCCGAGATCAGGTTGTCGGCCATATCCTGGCGGCCGAGCTGCTGCAGGCGCTCCCTAAACGTGGCGAAGCAGTTGCGCAGCTGGGCGGGAAAGTGTTTGTGCGACTCGAAGATGCACTGCCACGCACCGCGTACCGCTCCGCGCAATGCCGCCTGCTGCCGCTGCAGCGAGCCCGCCGAGGAGCCGGTGGCCTTGGTCGGATCCACCTCGCAGTCACGCTCCGACTGGATCAGCTCGTTAATGGGCGCCGAGAGCGTGTCCTGCAGATACTGTTCTCCGGTTAGCTTGAGGAATGCCTCCATGCTCTTGGTGGCCAGCGAGTTGCCGCGGAACGTCAGCCTCTGGTCGCCTACGCGCAACAGATCCAGCGCCACGACGTCGGTGAGGAAGGCTCCCGCCAGTCCCTGGGCATGCATCAGCAGGACCAGCGCCTGGCCAATGTCCTCCTTGGCCTTTACACCGATCACCGGCTCCAGGGTCTCGCACACTCGCTTGTAGTTCTCCTTGAGGTAGGCCAGGAAGTTGGCGTACACGTTGATGGGCAGGATGTCGGTGCTCTGGAAGCGACACTTGATCCGCAGCGTCGGCAGCTGTTCCTTCTCCTTCGATCCACTGCCGCCGCCGCCGGAGGTTCGGCCCAGACTGTCGCCCGCCTTGTCGCTCAGTATGGGATACCATTGCTCGCAGGGCAGGCGTGAGGTCACATCGTGCACGGGTATCTTGACGGAGCCCACAAACTGGTACTTGTCGCGCTTCTTCTTCTTGTCCGCCTCGCGGAAGACGTTGACCGTGATCACATTGATCTCTGGTATGTCCGGGAAGTCAAAGTATTCGCCCCAGAAGAGCAGATCCGTCTGCAGCTTCACCGACGTCCGGCCGTACAGCGTCTTGTCCAGCTGCAGCTCGCAGAAGTAGCGCTTCTTGGGCGGCAGGTTCTTCGCCTCGAAGACCCACATCTTGAGGGAGTTGTCCGTGCGTCGCGTGTGCTCCGCATTCGGGGCAATCGACTTGCGCAGCGAGTAGATCCACAAATCGCGCTCCTGTCGCGATCCGCACGAATAGTAACGCTCGCCGCGCGGCCCGCCGCGCACCTGGAAGCAGTGGCGCCTACCCAGCACCGACTGGTGCACCGGTGCCACGCCCACAGCTCCCGTGCAAGAGAGATCTGGAGAGGGAGGAATGAATCAGTTAATAATTAACCCACTTTAAGGGTAAACCATCGGCTGGCATGAGCCTCCACTTAATGGGTTCATTCACTCACCTATGGTGGACATGACGGCGTGACTGGACAGCAGACTCTCGTGCGAGCGGGAGCCCCTCAGTCCGCCGGAACCGCGCTTGGTCCGCTCCAATTTGGTCACCGACTTGGTACGCTTCAGGGGATTGGATCTGGGTCAATAGCAACCATTAGTAAGTAACAAATAAATACAGAGAGCAGCGGGGTTACATACTTTTTGGAAAAGAAGTTTGTGAAACGCGAGGTGGCATTGTGCTCTGTCTGGTGCTGTTTGCTGCCCAGGATGGGCGTTGTGGGCGCCGAGCCCCGGCGACAGGCCTTCTCGTAGGAGGTATCTGCAAGGGACAAGCATGATATACGCATTAGCAGGGATTATCTCGGTACAGCTCATATTCTATACACATATATCTGGGCATTGTGCCATCACATTGACCCTACTCGTTCACGTTTCAGGTGATTCAGGAAGGTATTTTAATCCGCAAATGATGAATTCCCAGTGCCCAGTTCCCAGTTCCCAGTTCCCAGTCCCGTCATCATCCTCCCCCGCTTGCTTGTGCACCTCCTTCTCGCGTCCCGAAATAACGCGCACAGTTCAGTTTCAGTTTTCGGTTTCTGAGTTTTTCTGGACTCGAGAAAACCGGTTCTCAAACCTTCCAAACAAAAGAAAGGAGCAGCTGCCGCTGCTGCTCGATTGAGTTTTGGCCCAGCTCCGTAGAGCCATCACCTGCCGCAAAAATAAGATTCTGAAAAAAAAAAGAATAACAACAACAGCCGGAGACGCCGCCAGTAGAGACATAGAAAATGTGGCGGTGGCGGTGGCAGGGGCACGGGGCAGGTACCCATGATTCATCATGTGCCTCATTACCGCAGCAAGATGCTCTCAGCGACGAGCTGCACTCCAAGAAAAAATGTATACGCAGCTAGCTAGGCAGGGCATTCCAAGCAATCTCTGATAGTCAGACCTGTTTTCTTGAATAATAATTACACTCTCTCTATATATTATATCTATATTATATCTCTATATAAATATTAGCTTGGCTTAATACGTGTTTAATGTCTGTATAAAAATAGACTTTGATAAATTGAAACCATGAGAGATATAAGAATCTTTTCTTACAGCTTGGAAATAGTAGAACTTGCTTCAAGGAAGCACAGCTATTATAGCTACTACTACTACTACTACTTCTTACCTTAAACCCCGCTTTTCCCCGCAGTGCACTCGTAGCCGAGGCTAAATGGGAATCCGGGCAGCAGAAACCAGTTCCCATCTTGGGCTGCTCCTCTGTTACAACAGAAAGGCCAAAAGAACGAGCCCGAAAACAAAGCGACCTTGTCGAAGGCAGGCCAGGCCACCTACTACGCTGGCCCTGGAGAGGCCAGGGAATGGAGGCGAGCAACGTGAGCGAGGTGAGCCCAGGGAAGCCACTCTCTGACTCATCCGCTCTCGCATCGGTTAGAGCAAACATAATTTGTAGCTCTTTTTTATGGGGTCTCAACATGCAAGGGTTGGCGCCCTCTTCCGCGTTTCCTTCACATTGATTCACTTCAATGGCCAGCAGATGCAAGCAAACTGATTTGTCACTCACTCATACTCACACCCATACTCATAACTCATAGCTCATTCACTCATTCAGAAGAGGCTAAAAAGAATACAGAATTGTGTCATCTTGGGTTTCTTGTGGCATTCAAAGAGTAGACAACGCACGGGTATACAGTGTATATAGTGTTCCTATATAAGATCAAAACCCGTTGATGATGAGCAACTGTATCATCATCTTAATCGTGGCGTGGCGTGGCTTGGCGTGCAAACAAACAAACGAAACGATGTTTTAGGTATATAAATAATAAAAAGAGAGAAAATAAGAGGTGAGGAGACGAATATGGCGCATTTATACCTATTTCGTACAAGGTGGGTGTTCCACGCCCCCAGAGATATGCCAAATCTAGAGTAGGCATGCAAAGCAGGCCAAAGCACGAAAGCATGAAATCACAGAAGCAAAAGCAAATCACACCCCACAGAGGATTGCCAGGTCTAAAGCAGGGAGGGCCAGGAAAGATCTAATCTATATAACTGGCATCTTCCTGGGAACTCTACACTTTTCCACCACAAAAACTGGGGCAACCCTGTGGCTTATCACATTTCCAAGGCATAACCCATAAGCCTTTTATGCTTTATTACACACAATTAAGCCTAATGGTTTCCTGAATCTCGATTGGGTTTTAACATCATAATTTTCCCCAGATCTCTTCTAAAATGAAACTGATTGATGAGGCCAGCAGCAGCACTGACAAGAGCTTCCCTCATAAATATATGATCTTAAGAGCTCTATAATAAACTGTGTGATCTATGCTTGACCCCCCAGAGGGAGTTCAACAACTGATAAAGTCTTTAGTAAGACTTACACAAACTTCCAGCCATAACTGTTGGCCAAATAAGTTGTGTTTAACATAAAACCATAAGAGCTGGCATGCCAATTTGGGAGCAAATTAGGTGGGCTTAGATATCACTCACGTATATAGAAGTGCGATGAAGTCAGCCGAGATCAGGTTGGGGCCCTAGCCTATTGTGTGTGTGTGCAATAATAACTTTTTTGGCCAGATGATGAGCGACCTCCGAGTTCACCGCAGAGATCATGATGAAGCTGTGCCCGGAGATATTGCTCATGGCCTGACTCACAGTTCTTTATCTCTTCGGGTTTTTTGGGTTTCTGAGACATGCAATTAAAACGAATTACAGAGTCAGAGTTAGGGAGAGAGAAGTGAAAGCGATAATGCCATGGATCGATCGGTATCGTGTCGTATCGGATGGGATTTAAAACATACCTTCTTAGGCCCCTAGGCGGATGCTAACTGTGCGATAAGGTCAGCTCAATTATCGGCGCGTTAAGTAAGCCAAAGACAGAGCGGGGAAAAGTGGAAGAAAATGCGTACGAAACCCAGCGTATCTCACGATCCGTCGGCGGGGCTTGATAAATGGAACTACTACTGGAACTGGCCGGCCAGGGCAGCGATCGTGGCAGATAAATTACTTCAGCCGTACCGCTCGCTCTTCTGCCGCGCCTCGGCTCCGGCTAAGCGACAGATAAGGGGACGTCCATCAATAAACCAATTTTGTGTTTGATTTCCGAACGTTCTCAAAATCATAAATATGCCACATTCTCCTATCAACAGCTAACTTGTCATCTCTACGTATTTATTTTCCATTTTGTTTCCTCGCACAGCACAGACATATCTTTCTGGACTAGAAGTCGCTTATCACATTACAAATAAAAATGCAACTGCACTGCACTCAGCTACAAATCGACTGCGTCACAGATGCCTCTCTAATTCACAGTGAAAATAATTAATAGTCTGTTCTGTACAAGCAAAATAAATTAAAATGAGACTGTTATATGCTAAAACACAGAAGGTCTTGTCCAAAGACAAGCAGTATACAAATGATTCAGTTCCCAGAAGAGAAACCTCATCAGTTCGAATTCTTCTAATCTCAATCCTGGCTTTTATACCACTTTCCACAACTTATAATAATATTTGTAATATTAATAATTTATAATATATTATAATATTAAATATTATTTTTATATAATATTATAATATTATATATATATAATATTATAATATATTATTCCAAATGAGCATTTTATTAAATAATAATAATTAGAATTTATAATATATAAATTAGACGATTCCAAATGAGATATATTATTAAATATAATAGTTTCCATAAAGACTAGGGATTTGTTTCTAATTTTTGGTCATTTAGTATTATAAATTACTTATAAAACCTCAGAAATGATTCATAAAATGCTCAATTTGTTGTAGTATTTAAGTAATATGGCTTTTACAATGTGAACTATGTATTTTCGAGATATAAAACAAAGTAAACATATATTTAATGGTTTAAAAAGATAAATGTTTTAAATGAACGAGTCTTTTTCATTACAAAATTATATTAAATTGGAGTTAAATATATTTAACGAGTTTTTAAAGACTCATACCTCAAAATAAATCTCAAATTTAAGTGTTGATTCCTAAAATATCATCGAAAGTTACACCAATTATTTGCAGTGCATCAGCGAATAATGCCAGCAACAAATTTGAGTTTTAAAATAAAGCGGCTTGTTTGTTTGGCATTCCCCGCTCTCTTTCCTCCTTCCTCTACCCTCTGTCCACTGCTCACTCTCTCTCCTTCTTCCCGTCTCGCTCCGTCTCTATTCCGCCCGCTTCCCAAAAACTGGTTTCTTGTGCGGGTGTGTGTGAATCATAATAAAATAACAACAACAAATTCCAGCAGAAACAGCAACGAAATTGAAATTGTAGCCAGAGCGAGAGCGAGAGCGATGGATAGAGGTGGATAAAGATGGAGAGTGGAGTAGCGACGACGACGCCGCACAGTGGGATCATCATCGGTGCAGTGGGTCCACTTTAATGATTGCAAATCGAATTGGCCACACTTCTTCGCTAATGGCGATGATAATGCGAATCGATGAGCTCTTTAACGGTACCGCCGCCCGCCTCTCACTCGAACTCATTGAAATGCAATGAGCTTGGCCATTCCAAGCCGTTCCAAGTATAGAAAACCGATTCCGATTCACAGCGGGAATAACTCAAGAAGTCACTGGCGTCGGCACTGGACAAAATAGAAAAGAAACACCAACGGCGTTCTTGGAATACGAAATCGTAATGCAAGAGGATGCCCGATGTAGACACTGGGATACACTTGGGCACCTACACAGACATATACCTATGTAGGTATGGATATACACTCACGTATTGGCACTCAAGTAGTTGATTTTCCAATCACTTTCGGATCGGTTCACTTGGGTTCACTAGTTGAGTTCTACACGGAAAATAATCCACCAAGAGATCTAACTCTAATCATTTCAAAACTATCAAAACTCCATCTCAAAGAATTTTCTTCTTTACACTTATCATATTTCTTTACTGTGCAGCTTCTGTGACGCCCATGGTGCGACGCTTCACTGCCTTCCCGGGGCCATCAAATTGAGCTACAATTGAGCCTCACAATTGGGCTGCGTTCCAAAAGAACACCCATACATGCTCACTACATATACATATATATAATAAATATATTTTCGAATAGGTGTTGGAGTGGGGGAGGGTGGGTTCACCTCTGATCGTGTGTAAATAAAGTAGCTAGCTGGCTTGATGATGGCAAACGTCGCAAAAGAAACGCACAGGAAGGCTTAATAAGAAGAGCCGAAGACGACGCCGACGCCACCGTCGCCGTCGCCAGAAAGTGTGAAGAACACACGAAAAGAGAGGGAGCCGTTGTACATTGTACAGCTGCGGTCAATGTAATAGCCGCCCTTCAAAAACCTCGAGACATCTGGCCGTAAAGTAGTAGGTACTAATTAACCAGCTTAACAGGGCATTGTGTTGTAAAATATTAGGCCTTAGTGTCTGTACAAGTTTTAAAAGATGACTGATCAGTGATAAACCTAATAGCAGGGTATACTAATTATGAACTAATGTTTATTATGATTACTCTTCTTGTATTATATTATATTTCCTGATATCTATGTATGTGTTTCTTTACTTGGGCAATAGGGTTCACAAGATGGTTGACCTTTTCCAAATCGCTGATCACACTGAATTTTATGACATTATTTTCAATGGAACTTCTCTTTGGTAATTCATTCGAAAAATAAAAAAAAAAACTCACTCCAGGTCCTATACCGAATATCGGCACAATCCCTTAAGTTATTCTTTGTAATCGGTTTCAGCACAGTCACTTCATATTAGTGGATTAAACTTAGGTAGTTTTTCGGGCAGCAAACAATAAGGTAACAAATAACTGCATGATATATTTTTATCAAGATGTTTTGCTTAATTTCCCTCTCCGATGTTTGTTTAAGAACGACATAAGGTAACTACCACTCTGACCCATACTGTTTTTGTTTAGGGTAGGGGGGGACCGTGTATCTTATCTTATCGTGACCCTGTGTAGATAGGGGAATACCGAATGCGATCGTCGTTGTTCGATACAAAAAAAACAGAAATTTAACGGCGAACCGGGGATCGTGGGCTATTGAATCGAAGGGAAAACGCAATGGAATGGGGATCGATCACAAAAGGGGTTGGTTTTGGCACAGGAAATACTTGGTGCTCGTACAGGGAACCCTGATCGCAGTTCTTTGTGTGTTTGGGGAGGGGAGACCTTACCAGAATGATGTCCCGCATCGTCCTCCGTTGCCGTTGTGGCCCCTGTAGATGTCTCATTCTCCGTGGCCACCGAGAGATCCGCTCCGGCTGCCAATGAGGAGGCCATGTGTAGGGCCATATCCTTGATCTTGAAGCGTTCGCAGATGAGTTCCTCGCAGTGGTCCGCCTGGAAATAGCAGTTCAGTTCGTCCAGGCTCAGGGGACAGACATCGTAGGTCTGATAGAAGTGCTTGCCCCAGCTGCCCTGGTTGCTGCCACTGGACGAGTCCCCGCCACCAGCACAGCTGGTGGACAGAACGCCCGAGTTCATGTGCATGCCACCCGGGTTGCCCGCCAGCGATGATGAGGTGCCCGCTATCGATCCTCCCTGACTCGGCTTGAGAAGGCTATTGCTTCTGGCCACTTTGGTGGAGTGGGCGCGTCGTATAAAGCTCAGGGACTTTTTGGGTGGCGAGCAGATAGCCGGGGTACTTGGTGCTGGGGTGACTGTGTCCGCTTGGAGCTTGGGCGTGGACTTGAGCAGGAATAGATTTTTGGGCGGAAAACTGTGCGTCAGAATGGAGGTGGCCGAGCAGCTGGTTTGCAGCTTATAGGGCGATGATGAGCCAACGCCGCCGCTGCCACCGCCACCGGAAATGTGGCTGGTGGTGCTGCCGCCAAACAGCTGGCGCTGCTGCGGATGAAAGTGATGTTGCTGCTGCTGCTGCTTTTCCTGCTTTCCCTGCTGCTTTTCCCGCTTTTTTTCGAGCTCATCCAGAGCGGCTGCCTCGCGTAAAACAACTGACGGTGATAGGTTCTGCGGCAGGGTCTTTGATTTTGCACGGAGCGTAATCAGCGTCGTCGTTGTTGTCGTTGTCGTCGTCGGCGACGTCGTCGTCGTGGTTGTTCCCATCGATGAGGTATTGTTGATATTGATATTGTTATTATTATTATTACTATTATTATTGTTTGCCAAACCCCGTTCCACAGTGGGCAGCGGCACGGCCAGTATGTTAGTCCGCGATCGCGACTTCATCAGCTTGATGGGCGTCGAGGTGTTGGTCTGCATGCGACTGATCTCTGAGTCATCGTCGTAGTCGGCGGCGGGGCCAGCCGTGGCTTCTGCCTGCGACAGAGCCTGAATTTTGGGCGGCGTGGCCAAGACGATGTCATTCTCCTCATTGAAATGGCTCCTGGGAGCTGCAGTTGGGCCAGGAGCCACTGGAGCAGGAGCAGCAGATGTGTCCGTATCGCTGGGCTTGAAGATACTCACGTTGAGAACTATGCCATAGCGCTTGAGCTTTGATGGCGAGGCATTGCTGGTGTTGAGGGACTTGAGCAGGAGCTCGCGGTGCCGGGCCTCCGAGGAGCTCTCCTCATCCTCATCCGAGTCGGAGTATTGGGCATTAGTCTCACTGCCACTGATACTCCAGTTGAACCCGCAGGGCGGCGACATCTTTGGCGGCGTCGCACCTTTTCGGTCGAACAGAGCACTCACCTTGGCCACGCCGCTCTTCACCGAGCTGGACTTGCGCAGGCTATAGCTCTTGGCCGATTTAGATTCGGAATTGGTAAGGGAGTTGGTTAGGGAGTTCGTGGTGCTGCTAAGGCTAGAGTTACTGCCCGATTTGTGTGGGTGCTGGTCCTCCTTGTGCTCCTCCTCGTCGTCTTCAATCACCAAGGGCACATAGAATGTGGAGCGACGACGTTGCGATTTTTCCTCCGGTGTAGCCACAGCTACTGCGTGCGTCGTCTCTTTCTGCTCTGCAGTGTTAGGTGATGTTATGTCTGCTACTGTATTTACCGCTATTGTTGTTGCTGCTGCTGCTGTGCTTGCCTGCAACATTTTGTGCTTGTTTTCGTTGGCTTTTATTTACCCAACATCCTAGCTACATAGTTGGTTCAAATGCCTCTCAGTGTAGGTACACAACACACACACGCATGCACATACTTCACTGAGGAGTAGAGAGAGATATCGCTGCTGCTTCTTCTTCTCCTCTCCTTTTTGCTGACACTGCTGCTTCTTCTTATTCTGCTGCTGCTGGGTCTTCTTGAATTGTATTTATTTTCCTTCTCCTCCTTCTCCTTACGTTACTTTACTGTTGTCGATTTTTTTTTGTTTTTAGAGTGTGTGCGTTTGTCGCTTGGCTTATAAAAATTATGCGCTCAAGTGCATTTCCGCGTTTTTTTCTCCACTCTCTTTGTATATCTGCAGTTTTTTTCGCTTCACGCGCCCGTTGTTGTTATTTTATCGTCGTTTCGCATCACATTGTCGCTTGGTTAAGTTTTTCTTTATTTATTTATTTTTTTTTTGTTTGGTTTTCGGTTTTTAGTTGCAGCATTCACACACACAAGCACTTGCACCTCAACGCGCGCGAGGGAAAAAGATGACTGCACTAATACACACGTACGCCTCAGATGCTGGTCAAACGCATTTTTTTGTGTGTGCAGGAATGCGTTTTTTTTTTTGGTGGTGTGGCAGGGGGATGTAGGGATTTTTTGGAATCCACCCCGAGTTAAAACACTTTAACAATAATTAACACAGTTATTAAAAAAACAAAAAAAAAAGAGCACAGGATAACAAACAAGAAGAAGGGCAATTTATTCGAAATATACAATTAAATAAAAAGCGACGCGAGATCGCAGCGTTCTCGTCGTCTTCCCGTTTCGATCCCGATAACGATTGAAGCCAAAGCGATTGCGCACCGCTCTTTTCCGATACATTCAGTTTAAAATCGACCACAATCCGCGGTTCAAAACTTCACTAAGAATCCAGCAATTTACTTTCGTTAATTTATACATTAACTGAAAAGAACGAGCTTCAAAGCGCGCACTTAAACAATTAAATGAACTACTGATTCTATGTAAAAACTGTATTGATTCACAATAAAAACACGTCTCAATCATCCGGCTAACCAAAATACACTAAAAATTGCTACAGCCACGATCTCCTTGGTTGCTGTCTACGCTCATTTTTAGCCGAGGCCTAAGCCACAGAGAGAGGATGAGAGAGAGGAAGAGCGCGAGAAAAAGAGAGTTCCAGTTGGTTAAGTCTAATCCCAAATACCCTATAAAAATATTTAGACAACATAACCTGTTCTTTTTCTCGTTGGATTGATTTGATATGACTGGAATCTCAAAGTCAAATTTAGTAATTATTTATTTAGAGCAAACTTCTTGTTTTCTCCAAAAAATATTTGCAGAGAAGCCAAACGTACACACACAAAAAAAAAACTCTTTGGCCTCTTTAACTTTTGTTTTGAATCTCCACATGAGAAGGCAATTGAAAAGAGTCCTGCTGTGCGAGTTGGCCCTACAATGTCAATTGCAGACGCCCGACCGCACGCAGCGATCGCCATTTGCCATATGCCACGATCCTATACATTCCATCCTATGTCAAATATGCCCGGCTTGCTGGCGAGTAGCGCAGCGGTGTGTAAGAAATTCAATTGAAAGCAGGCGGCGTCGACAACAAAATAAAATTTAAAAAAAAAAGGAAAAGGAAAAACGGAGACGAAAAGTAAAAACAACATAAGGGCGTGAGTGGCAATGTGCCTCGTAATTGATCTAATTGAGAGCAGGTATACCTACTCATGGCTGTGTGTGTGCGTGCTTTTTATGTAAATAAGCCACGCACACGCCAGGGGTCAAAAGAATAGGAGTTCTTTTTCGAAAGAATATACCACCATTAAATGTACGCAGTATTCCATCTTAACTGTTTGAGTTCTTAAAAATATCGAAATGTATATAGTATAATTATAAAATTTATAATTTATTTCTGTATGTGATTATTCATATGATATATTCGCATAAAGAAATAAACTGTAAATGTTATATATAAAATTGTAAATTTGTGAAAGCGCTTGTTATTTCTGGAGAGTAAATCATTCTATGAAAATAATGGAAAACTATATTCTTTACAGAACATAATTACACAAAAGAATATACTTTAAAAATATAATGAAATGAGTAATTTACTTATTTATGTACTAATTAAATTCTTAAATATTTCTCGGCTTTAAATAAATATTTTTTAAACGCAAGACAAGCTCTACTAGTATTCGTTCCACAATTGTAAGTGAGCGCACAGTTTTAGGTGCTTTCTTGGCAGCCGGGCAAACGCATAATACAAATTGGAGGGAACCCCCTACCACATCACATAGCTTACCCCTTTCCCCATTTCCTAGTTCCCTCGTAACGCTCGGTTCCCTCTCCACCTCCAGCTTATTTTATTATTTTTTCACTGCGGAAGTGCGTGACTATGGGGTTTTGTGCGACACGTTCGCCTCCTTCGCCTTGGCGAAACGAAAGACTTGCTTACGCCGACCGACTGCCACCTCCATTTCCATTCCCATTTCCATTTCCATCAGCATTAACCCAGGGCACAATGAACTGTTGGAACGGGCGGGGCACTGAGTGCGGGTTAACAACTAATAACCACCCCCTATTATTTACAACCCCTTGACCAAGCGATCGTTATATGAGCCACATCCTGCCTCTTAAAATTCCGTTACTCTGAAGGGAGTTCCCCGCCCATCAACCCCTCGATTAGTTACACTGCCCTAAAAACTAACTTTTTTGTTTAATTTTTGGGACAAGATAGGAACAGCTTCTTCAGGGCTTACTTTTTAAAACCAATCTCAGAAGCTTTTTTTAATAGTTCAGGATCATTTAAAAACAATAGTTTCGTGACTACAAAACGATTATTATAATTAGTTTCTTGGTTAAAATATCCTTTAATCTAAAACTCTGGGTAAAACTGCTACTCGCTTTCTACACGACTCTACAGATACATTATTATGCAAATTTACATAAATGCAGCATACTTTTTGGCCTGGCCAAGTTACTACATGTCATGTAGCTATGTAGCTGGCTTTCTTACAAACATTATTAAGTGGTCTTCATTAAAAGTCTTGGGTAATATTAGAGCCAAACCCTGCAGCTCATAAATATTTAATACTACTGTCTGTTCACTCAAATGGAAAATTTATACTTGCACATTTTCAAAACTAGTTTGAAGTTTAGAGAAATCTAAATGAAGCCCATTACACAAGTTGTCAAATCAATTACTGCCGACTGTTATTTATAAATATTAATGCAACGATTAATTAGGCGTCTGACAGTGGGAATGTCAGTCTTTGATTGATACATAATTTATTTAGATCAGAATGGCTCATAGCCCATTTAAAGAATGCCTAAGATTCAGAAAGCTAGAGGAAAATACTAATACATGTTAGCTCTCTTGTTTGATTGAGAGCTGCACCTAGTAACCAAAATAGTGAAGATCTCTGTTGGAAAACCATAGCTAAATGATTTCCTATATTTATGGTAGGAAAGCAAAAAATTTATATAACAATTTGGCAAGACTAAATGCTTGGATGTTCTTGCAATCTGAGTAAACCTGAGTTTGGAGCTCTGATAACCCGCATAACTAGTGCTGAGTTATGTCAGGTCACCATGCATATTAAATTTTAATATACACTTGCTGATAAGTTCAGAGCCAGGCGGATCAAATTGCGCTGAGATGGCGGAAAGTATCGACGCATTTGTGGGTTTCTAGGTCTCTCTGCCGCTTTGGGTTCTCAGCTTTTTAGCGCCACATGGATGGCAGTTGGGGGAACAATGTCGCGACATTGAGATGCGGATACGCGAGTCCGACTCCCGAGTGCCCGATGAGTAAGTGACGGGTGATAAGGTGATGGGGTGACGGCTAAGGTGGCTATTATATGGTGGTGTCAACTGAAAGGGAGTAGCACCACAATCGGGCACTCTGTGTGGATCGTTACCTTCGTTCAGAGATGTGTCGTTCAGCGCCGTATCGAAGTGTATGCGCGGCAGTGTCTTCGACTTGTACTCACCTGCAATGGAGCGGAAGAGAAAATGGAAAAGTTGTGTTAAATGCAAATTGACAAGGCGGCTTGGCCCGGCTTGGCCTGGCCAGCTAACACCACAGATGTTGTTTTTCGTTTTGCAAAACTCGACCCATTTACCCGACTTGACCTTTGAGTGGCTGCCCCGGCGGCTTGTTATGAATTCACTTCAATTAATGCAAAATATGAAATGGTGGCGCGAGATACAAAGATACAAGTGCTACACTCGGCCAAAAGGGCGGCCTCAAAGTTTATATAACTTTAATAATTTAGGTATATTTAATTTAATTTTATTTATTAATTATTTAAATATTTTTAAATGCTTAAAAACTTAAATTAATGCGTTTAATTTACTTCTGTAAAACTCCAGTCAAAGCAGTTAATTAAATGTAAACAAACTATGTATAAAACTTTTGTATTTTACAGGCTGTTTAATGGGTACTTTTACCATGTAAAAACAAATCATGTTGTAAACACTTGTCTCTTTAACCATTAATTATACTTAAAGCAGCTTTAAAAACAAGCTGAAGTTGAATTTAACTTAAAAAAAAACCCTATCTAACATTTCCTACCATAAATATAAAACATTTCAGAGTGTAGAGACATCAGAGATGATGATATGGGGCAAGCTTGTAAATTAAGTAATTGTTGAAGGTGACTTTTGCCAGGTAAAAAACAAATCATGTTGTTAATCACTTGTGTCTTCAACACTTTGTACTATTAATTATATTTAAAGCAGCTTTAAGAACATGCTGAAGTTAAAAGTAACTTTTATCTTATATTTATAGCAATAAATATAAAACATTTCCAAGTGTAGGCATCATGATATGGGGCAAGCTCGTAAATTGAGCAATTGCTGGGTGACTCAGGAGAGCCTCAGCTCCCGTCTGAGTCCGAGTCTGGGTCTGGGTTCCCAGCTGAAGCCATTGTATTATGCCGTTGACACTTTCCCCGGCACTGCGCACTATCATCTACTTTCCGCGGGTCATCAGTCGTAACTGTGCAGCAACTGTGAATTATGCCGCCGCACAATTGACTTCAAAGCGGAGTGACCGAGTGAACGATCCAACCAATCCAGCCAGCCAGCCAGCTAGCCAGCAGTCCAGCCAATCCGAGCGGCGATGATGATTGTGAATTCTCGATGATGTCACATCCGTCATCCATCCGCCATGTGTACACCGAGTACTCCTCTGGCGGCGGAATGTGATGACAGCTGAATGGGTAGATGAAAGAACGCTGACTCTGGGATATAACTTGGGAGTTCCAAGGGAACCATTGCCATCTGAGCACTAACCAAGTATAAATAGTAGGAGTTTGAAGGCCTCCTCTGACTTAATTCTAGTTTAAATCGATTTAATTTCTATACTCAAAGTTACGCCATAATCTATCCTTAGTTCCCGTACTTACTCCTGCCCGCTGTTTCCAGGGTGGAGGCCCCCGATCCTGTTCCGGACACTCGCTCCTGTTCCGCCAATCCCAAGCCCGAGCCCGATACCGACACCGATCCCTTGGCCAACTGCAGTTGCTCCTGCTGCAGCAGCAGGGGATGTGCTGGCTGCTGTGGCAAGTGATGCTGCTGCAACAGCTGCAGCTGCTGCACGTCACAGTGCACCTCGTGGATGGGCGGCGTGGGGGCATCGTCCCGCTCGCCCCGCAGACAGGAGGCCAGTCCTCGGCCCCGGGGCATTGTGCTCCGCCGAAGGGCCGTCGCCTGCGGCTGCTGGTGGTCCGAGGACCTGGACTGCGGCTGGTGACTCTGGGCAGAATGCTGGATATGAGGGCGGGAGTGGGACTGCGGGGTGGAGCGGGGCATGGAGTGCATCTTCTCGGAGGAGGACGGCGTCGTCTGCATCTGCACCTCGTCGCTAATAGCACGCAAAGCACCGCAGTTCATGTTGATTTGGTTAGCTGTTTATTTTTGATTTATTTTCTGTATTTTTGGTATCCTTTTTGCAGTTTCCTTTTTATGCTTTTTGGTTTGTGTTGCCTCAATAATTTGTTATACTTTTACTTTGTATCTTTCTTTTGAAAGCAGTATTAGTTCAGTTTTTCTTTAGTCTGGACATTGTCTCCTGTGCCACAAAGGGGGAAAATTGGGTGTTAGTTTGGAGGTCACAGCACTCGCGGACTGACTGGCTTTTATTCGATTTTTTAGGTCATTTTTTACGGTTTTATTTTTGTTTTAATTTTGATTTTATACAGAGTTTATTTTCATTGGAGAATTCTTTATGTTTTGTGATTAAAACAAGTTTATTTAGTTATCACACGCGGGCTTTTACTTGGTTTTACGATTTCAGGCACCAAGAAGGTCTTATAATTTATTATTAAACATTTTCTTATGTTTAACTGTATAATAATGTTTTAAATTTATCTCAAGATTAACCAGTTTTTATTGTAATCAATAGTTAGGATTGTTTGAAAGCTAGCTATGATATTTTTTAATAAATTCTATATGAATTTGAAGGGCTATCTTTGGGGTATTGCATATGAGACGGTTTTAGTAGAATATGTCAGATGATATGATATGATCATATGTTAATGATCTTATATCTAATGTATATATTTTTCGCCAAAACTAGCATTTCTTTATGGTAATAAGAAGTATATTTCTCAGGTGCTAAGATCTGTTTACTAGACTTTCCTAAAAGACTTTTTCTATGACTTTTCTAAGGACTTTTCCTAGACTTTCTCTAAAAATCAAGCTATCTTCAGGCTATTTTCCGTAATATTCTTTAGGACAGGATCTTTTGAGTTTCTACTAATTTCAGCTAAGCGGGGCTGTTTTTCTTTTATTTTTTTGGCTTAGACCATCTGACATCGGCGGGGTTCTGTGTGTGCTTCGGTTTCGCTTGCCTGCGTCGGCGGCAATTAAGATTTATGGTCATGGCGTGTTGGTTGGCCCTGTAAGCGAGTTTTCCTCCCTTTGCACCACCAAAATACAAGAAATACACAGAAAATACACCGAAATAATATATGTATATATGTATAATCCAAAGGCTCGGCTGGCTGGGCTCCTACGACTTTTTGTGACTCGAAAATTGTTTTGGCTAATTTTTCCAAGTGGTTTTTCGTTTCACCTTTTATCGTTTTTAATTCTTCGTTCTTTTGCACACGCGCGACTGCCCAGCAGCGGGGGGGAGGAAAACATAAATAATACATACGCACACACACACACTCCTACTTGATTATTTTGGCTAAAATTTTCCTTTTAACTTGTACAATTTTACGCTCTTTGGCTTTTGGTGCAGCGGAATCGAAACGAAACGGAATGGTAATGAAATAGAAATACAATGAAAATGGAATGGGAGTGGGAATGTGAATGGAGTGGAATGGAATGAAATGTGTTGTTTATGTGTGAGAGCAGAGCAGCAGCTGTGGGTGTTTCTCTCTAACGCGGGGGTGAGCGCTTTTCCACCTGCGATCGAGAGAGAGAGTGAGAACAGAGAAATCGCCCCGACAAAGACTCTGAATAAATTAATAAAAACCCACTTAACATTATTATAACAATTTCTAAGATAATGAACTAAAGACTAAATAAATTAATAAAAAAACACTTAACATTATTAGAAGAATTTCTAAGATAATAAACCAAAGAAAGGCAACCCTTAAAATTCTAAAGCGACTCTATATATATACTTTGGCAAGCTAATAAATATAAAAAGAGCAGAAAAAAACTATAAAACAACAACACAATGTTCTGCAATATTAAAATATTACTAAAATTGAATATATAACATAAATTCTAACCTTTAAACTCTAGAATCTTCTTGGCCCTTTAACTAAACATAGAAGGAACATTTTATGGCCAAGAACCTCCACTTGGCTTTGAGTTTTCCACTTAGCTATCAAGTTTCACTTATTGCACAGCGGCTCAATCGATTAATGGGAAGGCCAATTAAATGGCGAGCATAATGTATGCAATCAGCCCAAGGCGTTAAAAATCTTAAATGATTGGCGGCGGCTTTCTCCTTGTTCGCTTTTCGCATTTTCCCCTCCTCCGAAGACGTCGGAAAAATGTGGGCTTTGCGGTTTACCTCGGTGTGTGTGTCTGCCTGTGTGTGTGCGTGGTGTGAATTCTAGGCCTCAATTTTGTGGCTTGTTGATTTCCATTTACCTGGATTTTCCTCTTGCGTGCGTTTCGCGCTTTTTCATGATTGCTATTCAAATAATTTTCCATATTATTATTATTATTGTATTTTTGTGCCGCTTTCAATTGCTGCGTGCCCGAAAAGAAAACGGGCTGCCATCATATTTTCTAGTTACATTTTTGTGTGCGTGCTGCTCTGGTGATAAACATAAATTTCGCCAGCCCCGACTAACAAGAGACTTGACTATTTTTTTACTTTCTCCTTAACAGTAGCGACGACAGACACGCAGCAGCAGCAGCAGTAGCAGCAGCAGCTGTTCTCTGTCTGTCTCTCTTTGTTGCCCTCTACACAGTGAAAGATATTGTGAGAAATATATTAACATATTAATATTAAGAAATCGAAGCTAAGTTTCTCTGAATACTTTAAAAAATGTTGCAGTTTGTAGCTATTTTTGTAAAGCAGAGCTGCCCACACAGGGCACCGAAGAGCACAGATGACAGGGGGCTCACAAAAAGAAAGCTTTAAGAGCCTGTTTGATCCTAAAAAATATGGGAAACTCTTTAGACAATTAAACCTCTAGCTAAGAAGATATTTAGGATATTTACTATATTTATAACAAAATCCAATATATATATTTCCTATATTTATAAGAAAAAAAAATACCCTATATATATATATATATATTTACTATACCCTATATATATTTATTTACTATATTTATGAAAAAAAATCCCATATATATATATTTACTATCTTTATAAAAAACCATATTTCTATATATTTACTATATTTATAACAAAACCTTATATATATTTACTATATTTATAACAAAACNCTATATTTATGAAAAAAAATCCCATATATATATATTTACTATCTTTATAAAAAACCCTATATATATATATTTACTATATTTATAAAAAACCCTATATATATTTACTATATTTATAACAAAACCCTATATATATATATATATTCACTATATTTATAACCAAACCCTATACTCTATATTTATAAAAAGAACCCTATATATATATATTTATTTACTATATTTCTAACAATATGGAGTACTTTACAATTACTTGTACAAATTTAGATAATTTGTTCCTAATGACATTTTCTAAGATCTGGCAAATGAAATTGAATAGAAATGAATATATAAATCCCTTTAACACTTTACACGTTTGATTATTTTTAGGTACTCAGTACACCTTTTCTCTCTGTGTCTGCATCAGTTTTATCTCTTAAATTTCATTTAATTTCTCTCTGGTTACTCGAGCGCGACGCCTGCGTTGTGGGCAGGCGGCAGGCGGCGGTGGCACCTGTAAGCCCAGAACTCGGGAGCTCGGCTCTTGTTGCTGTCTCCCTCTCTGTGTGTGTCTCTGTCTGCCGGCTTCCTACCATTTCCATTTAAACGGAAGTGCAAGCCAGTGGCCAGAAGTGCTCAGAATTCGATATGCTGTGCGCTGCATGCTATATGGTCACATGACTCCGCCGATGTTTTTATATGGGAAAAAGAGAAAAACTCCGAACAAAAGCGGCAACTGCAACGGATGCGCCATATAAAGGCAGCATGCAACGCTTCCAGCTGAAAGCTTGCTTTTTTCTATCCACTTTTTTTTCTTTTTAAATATATATTTTTTTGTTGCTGATTAATGCAGTCGGTGACAACACCAACAACAACGGCAGGGACAGAAGGCGTTGGCGTCACAATGTGTTTGCTTTATTTACGCTGTTGTTTCCTTTTTCTGTTATTTTTTCTTTTACTGAAAACATTTCGCATAATGAATAATTTGGCAGAGATGAATGCATTTTTGCACGTCGATGACGATGGAAATAATACGCAAACAATGACAAGGCCCGCCGCAGCGACGACGTCAATTCCAATCACAGACTTTGCCCAGACTCAACTGATTAAAAATGCACAAGTACGAAAGTATCTCCTGGATGCACGAGTGCCTATTTTTAACCTTTTTTCGAAAAGGTAGGGCTAGGTGATAAGCCTTTGTACATACAGTGTAGAGCATAAAAAAACCATAACACAAGACACAGAGATCCAGGCAGTGATAAATGATTATGGGATGCACACAGGTACATCAGACATTTCCTTTCTATAAGTCCCAAGAAATCAGATTAAAGCGATTCCAAGATCTGCCTGCTTTTCTTTTAAATACATGCTTTTGCATTTTTCAAATATTTTTCCTTGCTTTGCCAAGCCCAGAACATGAACAGGTTTTCCATATTCAAGGAAGTGTTTTGAGTTACTTAAATAATAAACTTAATTAAAGGACTGCAACATTTGACAAATAAGAAAATATATAAAATAAATTATAATTTATTGTATATTTTCCTAAGGTTACTTTATTCTCAGTTCCTTGTATCAAGCATTTAAAGTTTTAAAGACCGTTTAATGTTGCGAATATTTTCACAAGCCTGAAAACTGGCCAAAGATCAGGTTAAGACCGCTCCCATTCATGTGAATTCGCTGGGAACTCTTCGCTGGTGTCTCTTGTTCATTCTAAATTTTTTCTTTTCTTTATTATTATTATTATTATATTTTTTTTTTTGGCACATTATGATTCCATAGAAGTCCGAATAGAACGAGCTGAGGAGAGCGCCAAGGTCCCACACACAATTGCGAGGAGTAGCCGAAGCTCATTAGGTTTATGGCTAATATATATTATAATGAGTATCGCTTTATAATAAGCACTCCGCGCTTACGTGGGAAACTTTCCATCTATTCATCTTTTGTCGCATAGAACATGACGATGACGACGCCAGCAGAGCGCAACCGGTGATCGCTTAGTTCGTTATGCAACCTGGGACACTGGGAAAAATTATCTAGAATGTATACGATTTATACTACCCTTAACTGTGTGAATAGAGGTAAATAAAGAACGTGGAAATCGATTTAAAATCGATTTTTGCATATGAAAACATCGGAAAACTTTGTTTTTCTTTAAGCTCTCTAATATATACCATCAAAATGATATATTAAATGCCTGAGGAATACCTTGGAGTTATTTTATATGTCATTTGTTTTTAAATTAAAAATATTCCCAATGAAGCTTAATAATTTGTAAAATAAAGTACGTGGTAATTTATCAATTTAATATCGGTTTTGTCGTATCAAAACATCGGAAAACTTTCTTTAAGCTCTCTAATATATACAATCAA
Source organism: Drosophila pectinifera (assembly GCA_008042775.1). Lineage (NCBI taxonomy): Eukaryota > Metazoa > Arthropoda > Insecta > Diptera > Drosophilidae > Drosophila > Drosophila pectinifera. The sequence continues at coordinate 29,484 of VNKC01000015.1, forward strand.
AATGATATATTAAGTCCCTGATGAATACCTTGGAGTTAATTTATTTGCCATTTATTTTTATATGAAAAATATTCACAATAAAGCTTAATAATTTGTATACTTTTAGAGATTCTTCAAACAAGGTGAAACAAGTAAAAAATTAATCCAAAGAATGCTACATTTTAGGAAATAAATTTCTCTTAAATAGTATACCTTGGAGAAAATAGTTATTATTATGAAATCTTCGACTTTATTTTTATATAAAAAATATTCCTAATAGAGCTTAATAAAATCTCTACATTTAGAGACTCTTCAAACAAGGAAAAAGTGAAAATTAATCCAAAGAATTAAACATTTTGGGAAATATATCTCTCTTAAAAACTCTCCGTTCAGTGCACGGTTTGTGGACAATGGGGCTGGGTTTGGGGGGCTTCAATAGAGAAAAAAGGGGCCTTAGGGCCGAGGGCCGTACGTACACCGGTCCCTAGGTCATTTCCCTTTGGCGCAAAACAGTTGAGAGATCATATACAACTACAGTAACAACAATTACAACAACAACAACTACAGCCACCACCAACGGCAAAAATAAGGCAAAAGGCAAAGATCTTAGATTTCTATTATGGCATTTCTTTCATCTTCTCTTTTTTTCGCATCTATGTACCCCGCGTGTCTTCATGAGCATTTTTATTTTCTTTATTTTTTTCTCCTCTCCTTTTTTTTTTGTATTTATTTTTTACCCGGCAAACGGCGAATTGAAGTCGCGGCGTAATTGACGTTAGTGATGAGATCAAAATGGACCACAATGATTGCGGCGATAATTGCGCCACAGACGAACATCCCGTACACACGTACACTATACAAGTATATATATTCTCCTGAGCCACGCACAGAAGAATGATAAAACGCCCAGATCCCAGATCCCAGACCCCAGATCCAAAGAGTTGCGGAGGGCAGAAGACAGAAGGCAGAAGAAGTACGTGGAAGAATCAACTGACACTAAAGACAATGTAACTCAAACAGACGGAAGAAATCGAAGAAGGGGAGGCAGGGGAGGCAGGGAGAGGTGGAGAAATGCAACGACTTCTGAATGACCTTGTTGGAAGCCAAGAAGTTGGCCTAAGATCTCGGGAGATTATAATATGTATCTTTGCCTTTCAGTAATCCAACCTTAAATGTTTTCAAACATAAACAATTCTTTTGAAATTCTTGTGAAAATCCAACAGAGTTTTCTTGCTGTCTTTCTTGTGATCTTAAAATTCCCAATGCTTTCTAGAGTTGTTTGGGATTATATTATATATTACGTTAGATAATGTAAAGCTTAATCAATTCTTTTGAAATTCTTGTGAAAATCCAAAGAGTTTTGCTTGGGAGAATAGTACACTTGCGACCTTAAAATTCCCAATGTATTCTAGTTTTCTTCTATTATTAATATATTATTATTATTATATTATATTGTATATTACGTTAGATAATGTAAAACTTTATTAATTCCTTTGAAAATCTAGGAGAGTTACAATGTTAGAATCCAAAAAGATACATTCTCTATGGAGACATACTCTCTCTCGCTCTCTCTTTCTCTTCTTTCCCTCTCTTCCTTGTAGTTGTGCCTACACATGGCCAACACGGGCGTGAGGTGGCCTTTTTTTTAAAGGGGGGTGGGTAACGAGGGGGCGCTTGTGTCTGTGGTATTGCCTTTTGTGTGATTCATTCAGAACAACAATGACGATGATGATGATTGCAAACAACAACTAACTACAGTGTATACTGTATAAAGAGTGGACCAGGTCAGGGAGGGAGTTTCGGGGGGTATGTTGTTATTGTTGTTGCTGTGGTCGTTGATCCACAGTCAAATAAAATTACCAACAACAACAACAACAACGACGTCGGGAAAAAACAAAACCAAAAAAGTGAAATTGTTGTTTCTCTCGTCGTCCGGTTGTCATTGAAGGCACGTTTTCGTCTTTTCGACGGATATTCGCGGTTTCCCATTTGAAGTGAACATCCAATAAAGGGGGGGTGGGCGAAGGGGCTTACATATAATCCGAGACGTAGGGAGTGTGTACCCAGCACATATAGAGTGGGAACGGGGTATTTTTATCAAAGATCTAGGCAGACATCGAAACTGGCCAAATCGTGGGATAATCTACTTAAAATCATTCTGTTCTTCCCTTGAACTCTTGAGCTTCGGGTTCTATTCCACTTAATTAACTCAATTGGGATTTTTAAGCGTTCTGTTCGCTGGAAGAAAGAAGGAGACTTAACGAAGTTGAACGATTATAAATCGATAACATTTTTATATCGCCAAAATTATAATATCCTTCAAGTTCTTCATGTTTTTGTTTACAATTTTTTGATTTAGACTAGTTTAAGGACCCAAAAATCCACATTTGATGTCTTCTGAAGAGCATAATTTGGCCAAAAATGGAATGACAGCCAAATGCCGTTTATATTCGGAATCGCCGCTAAAATCTTAATTATTTAATAATAAAATATTTAAATATTAGAGTAAAAAATTTTTGGTCGATTTTTCAAAAAAATGTAAGGGGTTACATCATTAAAATTTTCAAAAATTGAATAAAATTTTATTTCTGTTTATTCTTAAAGTCGGTATGCAGATTAATTAACCAAATAAAATCTAGCAAAGAAAAGCTTTCCGATTTGAAATTAAGGCTGTTTTGGCCAAGCTATGGTTTTTATTAAGTTAGCTTTGTCCAAAAATTAGGACATAAAAATGACGATTTAAGGACCCAAAAATCCGCATACTTGCGGTCTTCTGGAGAGCATATTTTGGCCAAAAATGGAATGACAGCCAAAAGCCATATATATTCCGAATCGCTGTTTTTAAGGCTGTTTTGGCCAAGTTATGGTTTTTCTTAAGTCAGCTTTG
>VNKC01000017.1:0-14532 GCA_008042775.1 Drosophila pectinifera
CTTTTATTGCCCCCGACCTCAATATCATTGGGATTGGATATAATGGGGTCGACGACGGTGTCGAAGGAGTCTGCGGTTGAGAACTTGCAACTAGTTGTAGTTGTCATTTTCCTTATAATAATATATAAAAATATAAATCTTTGTGTGCCTATAAATCTCTCTCCCTCTGCCTTAGCAGCACTCTGAGATATGTAAGAATTAAATGTTAATATAAAATATATATTTTTTTTTAATATAAATATAACATATATATATATAAGCTAATTCTTGCATGGATTGAAGTATAATAAATAATGTGAAATTACTAGTAAAAAATGAAATTTTAGTGCTTATAAGGGCTGGGAATTGACTTATATATACAGTTTTATGAACAGTTAGTGAACGATAAAAAATTTACCCTCCTTTATCTACAAACATCGAACTGCTATTTCCAGGAAATTCAAAGCAAATTCAACACGGCCTATAAAACGATAATGCATTTTTTTAATGAGTCTCTACCTTTTGCGAAATTTGATGTGATCGCCATTCCTGATTTACCGACATTTCGATATGTGAGCCAATACGGTATGCTGATAGTAAGGTAAGGTAGTAACCAAATGTTATAAACAAAATAATATTATTTAAATACCCATTAGGGAGTCTGAATTACTAAAAAACGGTATTTTTGAAATTATGCGCGAACTTTTGTATCAGTGGATTGGAGTGTGTATTACTCCTGATTGGTGGACTGAGGCGGATGTTAGTAAAGCCTTAATTAGTTTTTTAGCGTCTGATTTGGTAATTGAAGTAAGTTAACTTTCAAATATATATTACTAAAAATTATTGACTATACTTCTATTTAGATAAATGATGAATCCGAATTTAATGGAAAATACCCAATGACCATTCTTTACTCATTGTACTATGAATTGAGCAAACGATATCCTCATTCTCGCATAACAGGAATGAAACAAGAGTCAACTTCATATAAAATTGAGCTAATAATTCGAATGCTTAAACTTACGTTGGGAAAGGAAACCTTTAAAAATGGAATACGAAAATTTATGGCCGAGTACAAATATAGGTCCTATAAGGGTCCTGACCTGTGGAATGCACTGTCTGAACAAGCTAAAATTGATAAGACGCTTGATGAAGAAGTGAGTGTTTTAGATATTGCCGAATCTTGGTTAAAAGAAAGCCGTCTTCCGATGATTACAATTAACAGAGACTATGAATCAAGAACGGCAATTATTCAACAGAAGGTATACCTAAGAGAAAGGCCTAATGATGTTCCCGATCAAGACAAAATGCTTTGGTGGATACCACTTTTCTTTATTCACCAAGATACTCTTAACTTTTATAACAGTTCATATTTGTGGATGAAAAAGATTAGACAAATTCAAATTTCTAAGTTGCCACCTCAGCACCAGTTTTTAATAGTCAATCCAGAGGAAATTGGTCCATTTCCGGTTAACTATGACGAAAGGAATTGGAATATGCTATCAAATTTCTTACAAACCGAATCTGGAAAACAAGCTATCCCCGTATATACAAGGTAAATAAAATAGATTTAAATATGTATATATGTCAAAACATATGTATTGTAGACGAATCACACAGCGACACTTTTACGTTTGGATAATTTCCATATATGCATAATAATTTCATTTGAATAAAAGCCCAATTAAATCTGAGTTTCTAAATCTCGAGAATCAAAACTTATTCTCCATCACCCATAATTAATTAATATGGATTTTTAGGACCAAATGGCATTGAAAAAGTCTAAATTATTATTTTGAGAAAATACAGTCGATTTCAAATATAAAATTTCAATTAAATCAATTTGATCAATCTTTAATTTTCAGAAAGACACACCATATTAAGGGAATTTTTTGTCAAGTTTCAGATAACATTTCTGGAAACAAGGTTATAAATCGTAATATTGTTGATTTTTATTGAACGATTTACCTATTAGGTATACCATAAAAGCTTTATGTTTCCTTGAATACAATGCCTTTTTTTACGATGGAAGAAACTAAAAGTTTTTAATTTTAAATATCTCCCATGTATTATAATTTTAGTATAAAGTATATATTATTGATCATTCTATTTAGCCATGTCCATCTGTCCTTCTGATCGAATGACCGTCTTAAAGCAAACGATTCTCTCAGTTTTAGAACTATTTGAATAAAAATGTTCCAAATAGTCTTCTTGCCATTACTGGTTATATATATGTTAGAATGGCCCGGAGCGGACATCCATATTTTAAAGCTGTCATAGGAAAAATGAAAAAATTATTAGGAAAAGAAATGTATAACTTTGTTTTTAGTTTTTAACATATAGCTATCCTTTCCAAAACGTTTTCGGAATAAAGGTTTAAAAAAATTATATCATATAGCAGCAATAGGATCGATCGAAAAATTAACCGGAAAATATGAAAATTTATATTATTTAGCATAAATATAGCATTGGTCATAGAATGGGTTTTTTTCATGTCTTACATGGTAAGATTATTTTTTTTTTGTTCTGAAAAATGTATGGTAAAATTAAAAACTGTTTGTGTTGTAAATATAGATCCGTCATCTTGTTTTAAGAGGATTTCATTCGTTGACTGCGATCGAACGAGTATTGATGTGTCGTCGAGTTTTTGGAGTCTTCATTTAAGAAATATGGTTTTATTCGACTGAGTGTTTATGCGGAAGGCAAATGTTTGATTTTTTTGTGGCGCAGAGGGTTCTGTAAGTTCTATATGGATGCATGCACGTGTGTGATTGTTGGCGCGTTTTTGGGAAATTTTTATATAAATCACTTTACTATTGTGGTTATTCTTATTCTAATTAATTTTGTTTACATAAAATTAAATAAAAACCAAATAAAGCAGTGAAAAAAATATTTAAAATATTATGGATTTTGCGGATTTCGATCACACGCCAATCTTGCAAAAGTAGAGTGAACCATGCACTCAGATCTCTAAGCCATACCTTATATAATGTAATTGGCAGCGATTGCCACAGTAAATAGCTTCAACTCAGTTGGGAATAAAAATGCGCTTTTTGATTGAAGTAGAGAGGAACAAGTGTGTGTGAAAGCGATAGCAAATCGTTTAACATTCTGTGTATAAGCGAGACTTCTGCAACATTTAAATTTGTGTTGGCAGTTCAATGGGAGTTCCTCAACATGCAGCATTTGTTTTGTTTATGTTGTGGCTCATCATGTAGCAATATTTGCCTTAACTTGTCAAACTTTGTCAAGTTTTTCATAATTCTAAGCATATTTATACAAAGTGATGTCAATTTCACCCACAATGCTTTGGGTACCGGCTCTCTCACAGTCGATAACACTCGACTGTCGCTTTTTTACTTAGTTAATATAAGTACAATTTTATGTTGTTACATTTTCATTTATAGTATCCAAGATTTATTCTTATTGTTTGTGCCAAAGGGCGCTTATTTTCAAGAGGCAGTATGATCCCGCTAGCGGCCTCGAAATGTCCCGCTTCACGAGGCCCAGCGCTCACTCCCACGCTCTTGCTCCGACAGAGCTTCAACTCCGCTCTCTCAAACTTATGATTAAGTTGCAGTAGTGAGTTCTAATCTACCAGCAGCCGACGAAGGCCGATAAAGTGCCAACAATAATCAAAACTAAAAGTGTTAAACTATTTCTTTTCTACGTGGGATTTTGGGACTGTTCTTTTTCGGTGGATACCGAATCAATTCTTTTTTGTTTGGCTACGAATACGCGCCTCCAAAACATGGTCCTTCGAGCCGGATCTATTCTGATCCATATCCCCTCCAACGGATTCTGTAAATGAAAAGCTAAGTATAGTGTACCGATTTCCAATTAGCGATCACAGATATTTCCCAAAACAAATTCTAATTGTCTCATATCTGTGGGGTTCACTATTGAACAGTCTAAGGTCCGATTCTCAATCGCCATCGTCCAAATCGGATTGTCTTATTTTCAAAAAAACTAAAGTGCTTGTGAAAATAGAAAATTTGTAAACAATTAATTCCAAATCAACAAAAAATAATACAACTCGGAAAATAAATTAATTGCAATATATAACAATAAAAATGCTAAGTATTTTCAGGCTATTAGTTCTTTTTTTTCACACTGCTTATAAGCGCTTATTTTCTTACTTTCTAACGAAAGTCGTATAAAAAAGGGCTATTTCTTGCAAGTCAAATTAGATTTATTTTTCGTAACGGCAGGAAGAAAAATATTCCAAAGCGACGAGCCGCTCTAACGGCGAAAGGGTGAGCGTTCTGCGTTTCCTACATTTTGTTTCGTTCCGGTGAAATATTATTTTAAATTAATTCCAAACTTAAAACATAAAAAAAAAAACCGTGCCACACATTCCAGTGTTCCGCACATTCCAGTTCTCCACACATTCCAGTGCTCCACACATTCTAGTGCTCCACACATTCCAGTGCTCCACACATTCCAGTGTTCCACACATTCCAGTGCTACACACATTTCAGCGTTCCACACATTCCAGTGTTTCATTCCCGTTGTTCCTTATTACATATTTTTAGTTAAGCAAAAAAAATAATGGCAACCACAAGAAAACCCACTGCGATAACTGCGTCCCTGTATAAATTTATTGCAGTTAGAGACCGTGTAAGCAAGTTCGAGGAGATGGTCAACACTCCTGGCCAGTTCACGCCGTCGCTTTACACCTTACATGTCCGCCGAGATCACATCCGATCTCTATGGGACAAAGTCGAACAGGAATATGAAGCCTGTTCGGAACTGATAGCAGCAGCGGTCGAGCGACACAAGGCCAATCCTCCAGACAAAATACGACTACTGTTACTCAGTTTACGAGTCAAGTGCAGCTCAACTCAACGAGCAAATTGAGAGAGCGAACCGTCAATCTGCACAACCCAACTCAAGCAACCCTTCAAATTATATTTCATCTGGTTGCCACTCACCTCCGTGTGAGACAGAAGTTTTCTCGGGCGATTATCTTCGCTGGCCCACTTTCCGAGACCTTTTCACAGCAGTCTATATAGATAATCCAAGACTTACAGCTGTCGAAAAACTCTTTCATTTAAATGCCAAGACTAGTGGCGAAGCTCATTCAATAGTCTCCAATTCGCCACTTACCAATGATGGTTTTCGCTCAGCCTAGAACAACCTGACTTAGCATTTCGAAAACAAACGATCACTGGTAAACAGCTGACTAAAAGGATTATTCAATGTGCAGTCCATCGCACACGAATCTTCAGCAGCCTTGAAGGAGCTGCAAGATACCTTTCAGAGTTGTCTTACGTCCATTGAAATGTCCGGGCTGAATACTGAGACTTGGGACTGCCTCTTGGTTTATTTGTGTTCCACAAAGCTTCCGAAGGTTACGCTCACATTACGGGAGAAATCAGTGCCAAATAAATCAAAGTGGCACGAGCTCAATTCGTTCCTAACTGAGCGCCATAGAGCTTTAGAGGTCATAGATTCGATCCAGCCAACTCTATGTTTCCGTCAAGCCAAAGCGAAATCCGCTGACGTTTCCCCGCTTGTACTAAATTCCTCTAGTACGAAAGCGTTTCCAAAACCGAAAGGCTGCGATTTGTGTTCTAAGAAGAACCATCCAGTGCGTACATGTCCACGCTTCCTACATATGACGGTTGACGATCGATCGTCTTATATCCAGCAAAAACAGCTATGCCTGAATTGCTTTGCAAGAAATCATCAACTCCGCAATTACACAAGCGCCCACAGCTGTTCCCCTTGCCGAGGTAGGCATCACACGATGTTGCATCCAAGCAACACATCCTCCAGTGATCCGATTTATACCGAATCAATTCAAACGATTTCCTCATTCTCCACGCGAGTCACTGATTCTCCCGGCTCCTTCAACTACTGGGTGCCTTATGACGACAAAAGCAGACGTTTCCGAGGTACTATATCCTACCAATGCCGAGTGTGACAAGGGAACCATTCTCTAAGGAAGCGCCTCCGTTTTCTACGGTTAAGTTCTAAGAAACGGATCCAGGCAGTTGTCGACAAGAAGTGCTGCGTCAATTGCTTGGCCCACCACCATTCCGAAAGATCTTGCCGCAGTGACGACCGATGCCAGATGTGTGGACAGGACTACATCATTGGAACTGCAGGCAATGATTGTCGTTTTCTAGCAAGCCTTGACAATGGTCCGGTTACATGAAGCAATAAAAGTCGCAGATAAAAAAGTTCAGTCTGCCTTAGAATGACTTTATATATGCATGCATCAATTGTAGTGTATAGCCTTAGGGTAAAAGCACAGAGAAATCTGTCAAAGAAAAAAAGCTGTCAAGACCGAAAATACTGAAACGTAGATTGAGAATGGTTTGAAAAGAAGAGCCGAGAAAAGTTGTACTTAATTTTTAAATTGTTTTTGTAATTTAATATATTACATTTTAATTGTGTATAATATTATACATATATTAGGCATACTTTTCTAAAACACAATTGTTACAACTCGGACTCGAATCCGGGACCGTCAGATTATAAGCCTAGCCAACGCTCCATTCAACAAACTCAAGGAACAATCTATTAAAACTTTCTAGAGTCGAAAGAGAGCGAAGGTAGCTCAACTTTTTGTTTCAAAAGTTTACCACGCCCACGACCGCCCCACAAATCCTGAAAAACATATATAGCATATATACACATCTATAGTATGAAATTCGGTAAAAAAAAAAGAAAAAATATGTAATAAATACATCTGTGGGAAGCTAATCATTAGTCGAGTCTCAAAACGCAATTTCGAACTGGGCGATCAAAGCTGACATACATTTTTTTAAGAAATTCATTTATATTATTATTTACTATTTTTCTACTACCAGCCAAGCTCAAGTTTGGGATATTCTTGGCCAAGCCTGGTCACTCTTATATGTATGATACATTTTGATCTTTCTTGAAATTAACATGGCCAATAAAATAAATGAATCTGAAGTAATCACGTGCTTCCAAGCCCATAAAATCAAGAGAAATATCGCAAATTACTACGTCTGAATACCCATATTATGATTATTTGATATTTTTCACAATATGTTTACAACTCGGTCAAACTGACATATAGATCGACCCCGATCTAATTTATGTACATATGGCTATATTCTGCTTATATAATAAAATATTTTTTTTTCTGAGTCTCTACTAGCTTTACATTTACTTGTCTTTAATTAAATTATCATCTAAATACTTATTTAATTCATAAATTACGGGACCTCTTTGATTTACTCCAAAAAAAGCATGCTTGGTGTCTTTAATGTACTAGAATGGACTGAATTGTTGATCACATGTTGTTGCCACTTTTATGTGTCCCGTATCCACCAAAAATTCATTAAGTTCCAATGAAGTAAAGCAANAATGAAGTAAAGCAACTACCTCTATCAGAGATGATCCTACGTGGCCTGCTATAAAATTCCAAATATCTAATTAGACTTGCTTTTACTTCTCGTGTACTTGTAGAACTTACCGAAAATAAATTCACAAGCTTTGTAAATTAATCGATTACTATTATTAAATATTTTCGTTTAGAATTTATGCAAGGCAACGGTCCTAAGTGATACATGTGAATTGTTAATTCGGAACAGAGTGTAAAATGGACAGATTAATCAACTCATCTATTCTTGGTTCCATTAAAGGAAACCAATACTTAGACTTCATACTATTCTAAAATATTTTTCTTGTGATATTTTTATTCATTCATCTTGAATGCTTGATGGAACATATAAATTCCTATTCTGATCTGCATCTTCGTGATACATAACACCACCTATCAAAACAATATTTTCATCTGGCCCCTGTTAAATCACGTATTTTACTAATAGCATCTCTCATTTGCTCCGTTTGTAATAAAATCTCTATATCGTCTGGAATGCACCCACTGTACCAACAAAATCGATTGACTCTATTTTCCTTTGAAATTCTGCTTAACTTTTAAATTCTGAAGACTTTGACATTTCTGACGTATATGATTAAAGCAATTCGGACTGTATTCCGGATTTGACTGTATTTCGTACTGATCTAACTGTATTTCTAATTGTTCATTTTTCTGACTCTCATGACAATATTTTTGTCTGTTTTGACGTTTGAACTATTCCTGACTGATGTGATAATATTTCTGAATGCTCTGACGATTTTTCTGACTCTTTGGCGATATTTCCGATCGTTTTGACGATATTTAAGATTGCTCTGACGATATTTCGGAAGGTTTTCACTATTCCGAACCTACACACGGCTCTTCCATTACCCTTTTCATCTTCTTATTCAACAATTCCGTTTGTCTATTCAACGCATCAACGTACGGCATACTTTCAGCAGGACGGCGTTCATTTTTATAATTATAATTCTCTAATTCTAACGACCAACGAGCAACATGATGGTATATTGACATCTTGCTTAATGTTTGTACTAAAGAATGGCAGTCCATAACAATTTTACAGGGTATGTGTTCTAAATATACTCTAAAACTGCAAACGCCATAAATAATCGCAAGTGTTTCTAGTTCAAAGCTATGGGACCTCAATTCAGCTGCTGATGCTGTTAGTGCATAGTAAAAAACAGAATGCATTTTGCCATCGTTCTGTCTCTGCATTAGAACTGCTATAAAATCTCCAGAGCTATCATCGGTATGTAATTCTGTTTCGCGATTTGGATTAAATATTGGAGTACCGGGACAGTGGATAAACGATTTCTTAAATACTCAAAAACTTTCATTTGTTGTTCATTCATTGAAATTCCTCCATTCTTTAATAGTTCAAATAATAGGACAGCTTGAATAAGACTGAACAAATTTTCGAAAATACCTAAACAAGAGTGAAGCTATTTTATATTATTTGAAACGGTATCATTTTTTATGACTTCTATATATGAATCATTCGGTAAAATACCTTCATTGCTAACACTGTATCCTAATCAATCACCTTTCTGTGAAATAAACTTGTTTTTAAAATTATTTATAAATGAAATTTTGTTAAACGTTCCAGAATTTATTGCAAAATTTCTATATAAACAACAATTTTGCTGTTTCTAACTAAATCAATCAAACTTTTAAAAATAAAACGTTGAAACACTAACTGCCCATTCTTCAACCCAAATGGCATTCAGAGATAATCAAATTGCCCTTGCGATATTACAAAAGATGTATACTTAATACAAGTTTCTTCGATACCAAATTGTTGATATCCCCTTTTTAAATCAATAACAGACAAACAAGTTTTTCCATATAAATATTCAAAATAACCTTCTAGCAAAGGTAGAGGGAAATTATCACAAACTGTGCACTTATTAAGACTTCTGTAATCAACACACATTCTGATGCCACAAGACTTCCATTGATCACTTTGTGTATGGATAATATTTGAATGATTTTCATCTATTTCAATGTTCAATATTTAATTAATTTTGAAACAGAGATGCACAAGAAAGGCTTATCTTATTCTTATTCTTATTCAATAATGACTTTTTTATAGTCTAAATTACCTTGAATTAATTTTAAGTGGAGGGCACTAATAGCGTTTGTACCTTGTAGTTACAGGTTATACATCATTATAAACTATATCAGCATCAGCTCGATTGTCCTCTACATTTTTCTATACACGGATGTAAGGCAACTATTTTGTATACTGGGTGACGACAATTATAGCACTGGGATTCCTAATGCTCGCAATACTACGACCAGCATTAGAATTTGGCATCGACAAACGGATTTCATTATACTCCATTAAATGGAGACGAAATTGATCAAGACTTTCGAAAAAATATAGGGACGTAGTAATGGCGTTTTGTCGTTTAATCCGCCAACGATATGCTAAAATCGATCCTCCAGTTCAGTTTTTTTTTTTATTCTGTTTTAGTCTAATAGCGCGCTGCTCGATTGCGTGTTTTCATATATACTTAGTGTTTTTAGTTTAGGAAGGCTATCTACAATTATATTGTACAAATCGTTATAATTTGCACGTAATACTCTAAAAGGTTCATGCATTTGTAACGAACTGGTTTTCTTGCAGTTTGTTCGCTACGGAATCGTGCGGCTAGCTCAGAGATATTGTGTGTTGTTCCAATGAAACACGTTGTCTTCAAAATGCAATCCTTTTATTAGCTCTTAATATTCCATGTTATCCTTGCCCATCGGCTGCAACGCTGATCGTCCTGGTCCGGTTATGCGGCCGTCTCGCTGGCAAGAGATAGCAGGGTGTCCTTATCGCCACAGCCGCCCTATCGCCCGCTCTGCTACCACACAAGCCGAACTAGCGGAGTGTTACGCCCGGCGGGTCGAACTCAAAGCTCTCCCTTATCGCCGCTGCCACTCTTCGTGGTCTCGGTGTATCACTTGTTAAGCCTATTCGCCCGCACAACTCCCGCAGCTCGACCTGCTGGTGCTGCCGGGATCCTTGATCCGATATCCGGGGTCCTTGATCCTTGATCCAAAACTAAATGTAAATAGGATATAGTGTTTCTAGTGTTTCAGTGCTCTCCACTTCACTACGGATTAGGTTTTATACGAAGGTGATGCCTAGCATCGTTCTACGGCTTGCGAAGGAAGGTAGGTTAATCAGGAGAAGTCTTCTGGAATAGGAGGGTAACCTTAAGTTTAAATCCCAGTTTAAGCCATTAACATCCCACTGGGGACTCCAAACGCAGGATCTGTACTCTAGGATAGGGCGGACTAACGAAGTGTATAAGTTCTCCGTAAGATAAGGGTCATCGAATTTCTTTGACCACAGTTTAATAAATCCAAGCACACCCCTGGCTTTATTCATCATGCACGAAATATGGTCAATGAACTCGATTTCAGGATCTAGGCAGACACCCAAATCGTCAAGTAAAGTGATTCTTTTCAAAGCGCAGCAGCTCAGCGTATAGGTTGCAAGCTTTGGAGTAACACGTGAGAATGGCATCAGCTTGCACTTAGAGCAGTTCAAATTTAATAAGTTTTTACTGCACCATGTTTGAAAATTATTAAGATTTGTTTGAAAATCCGACTGAAGAGAGCCGTCCTTGTACTGCACGCAAAGTTCAACACCATCAGCGTACATGAGTACTCTTGAATCAGTCAGAACTTTGGGCAGGTTAATAAATAATGTAAACAATAAGGGACCAAGATGGCTCCCTTGCAGGTAACCCGAAGAACATTAGAAAAATTATTTTTGTAGATCAACAGAATCAACATTAAGTCGATAATATCTGCCCGCAAATTTTTTCGGGAGCAAAGAGGTGAGCTCCAGAAGGTTACTTGTCCGTTGATGTACGTCTCATAAATGCATGTTGGCATGGAGAAATTACGGACCTACAAAGGTGCTGCTTATGGTGAGTAATTACGTTTTCGAAAAGTTTTGGGATGGCTGACAACTTGGAGATTCCTCTGTAGTTATTAGCATCCATTTTGCTACCTTTTTTGTGGAGAGGAATAACGAATGATTCCTTCCAAATAAGGGGGAATTTCGAGGTATCTAAGGAGCAATTTTAGAAGGGGATTGCACAAGGCTTCGGCACAATACCCAACCACACAGCCTGGTATTCCATCGGGACCCAGTGAATAAAACGGCTTGACGCGTAGAAGATCTAAAAAGGGGAGCTTTCGTTTAAACAAGGACTGAAGATTAGGTTCGATTTGGTCATGGTATATGAAAAAGTCTGACTTAAGTCGAATATCGACGAATAGGTTGTTTGAAACTACTGAGCAAAAATATCGGCAATCGCATGATCACTCTTTTCTGTTGTGTTTTTCATTAATTCATCATTATTATCAGACGGGCTCCGGTTTTCACTTTCTCAAGTTTCTTACTTATTTTACTTTTCATAAACGAAGATCGGTGCTACGGTACCCGCAAAAAAACGGGCAAGTTAAAAAAAAAAAAACAAATTCTTTTCTGACCCCACCTCGAATTCGGAAAATAAAATATTTACCGTCGGCAACAACACCTTACGATTTGGCTGCCAAGGCTGCAATACTTTTGGAGGAACGAAATAAGCTGGTCGAAATATAACATTTTCATTTGGTGGACATTAATATTATTGAGGAAGCTAAAAATAAAGTAATAATTTATTAAACCTTTTAAACTTCATTGTTCAATGTATAAAACCACCACTTGACCACTTGAATTGAAACTGTTTAAAGAGTGGCAGCCTCTTTAGACAGATAACTAAACAATTTCTGCCTTTCAAATAAACAATTAATAAAATAAAAGACGGCTAAACATTCTGTTTACTTCTGAAAACAACCAAGTCCTTTGTTTGAGCAGTAAGATCTTATAAGTATGCTGATAACAAGGTTTGCGAGAACCGAAACGGAACTGCAAGTTTTTAGCCAAAATACAAATTGCAAACCCAAAGTGAAAGCCGGAGCCTCCTGTACATAAAGGAAATCGAGGCGATGATGGTAATTGTTGTAATAATATCAAACGGTAATTCATCAGTAGATAGATCTGGAAGTTCTGCAGAAATAGATGTCTTCAGGACGTATTTTGTCGATGAATCAAATCAAATTAGGTGCATTTGAGCAATCCTTACTTTGCCACTCAACTAAATACATTCAACAACATGTGGGGTCAAATATTTTTTAATTTATATGTATAGACTTAAATTTTTTGATGTATTGCATTTTGTCCTTGTAAAAGCAACAATGTAATTTCTTTATATTTTGGAATACATGTATAGTAACACATGTATAGGAACACATGTATAGTAACAAGTAAGAATTCTGTACATATTGCATGTGATGTGAACTACGTACCTATATACAACGATGGTAGAATGATAGTTACCAATTAGCATGGCGCAAGTGAATGTCTTTTTCCGCAAGCAGCTTCTGTTCGGTTATTTAAATTATTTATCTTCTTCATAATGTTTAATGTTTATGCAATATCCGACTTGGCCCTCGAGCTGGTGTTTTATCAGAATTGATTTGTTTGATTTGAATAGTGTACCAATTCATTGTGCTTATTTAACAGAAGGTACAGCTCGTAAGCAAAGCTGACTTCATATTACTTAATCGTAAAGTGCATTTACGGGACTGGCGTGATTACTTTCAAAGTAACCCATAAAGAAATCTTGTAAAAATTATAGGATTCCATTGTCACTGGCTTCAATGAGCCCAAATTGTGGAAAACTTGCCAGTTGATTTTTAAGGAATTATGTTGTTGGATTCGTTCCGATAAGAAAGCTGCCCAATCGTTTACTGTGTCGTTTGGTTGATGAGCAAAGCAGTCCGACGACCTCATTTAGAAATTTACGTGCAAGATATTGCGAGCATTCCTTAGCACAGTTATTCGAAGTGCTTGTTGGAATGTTCGATCAATTGCTATGGGAATCTACGCGTTTTCTCGATTTCATCTTTTATCTCATGCCTGTTTCGATTGTGATTCACGCAACTGCGCCATACTCAAACGCGAATTTGCATTGTATCATTGCAGTACTTCGATTAATCATTACTTTCGAAGACATTGTTCGACGACTGATATTGGATCCTTTGTGCGTCTTGGTGGCATTTTTAACTATTCCTACAACCTTAAAAAATAAGATCTCTTTATCTGATGTCGTAATCCAATTCTGACCATGATAGAATTAACAAGGTAGTCTAGCTCTCGTTCTGCTCTTAATATGCAAATAAGACGGGTTGAGCTTTTGAGTGCGAGTGAAACAAGAAACAAAATTTTTTTTGTCTACGTGTGTCTTTTCAAAATATCTTAACAATAAATATACATTTTAAATGGTTATATTAAGTCTTTTTCATCAAAGTGAGAGGGCGTGTTTTTGTTTTACGCTTTGATTTTGAGTAAATCTTTATTATATACCACCGGGGTTTCATTTAAAACTACTACATTGCGTTTAATAAATATTCCGTTCACTTCGCGTGTGCATGCTTATTTTGTGTATTAATAATTGTATTAATATCACATTTAGTTTTGTGTTGTTATTGCTTGCTCTATCATTTTTTGCATTACTATATCTGTTTTATCCGTTACGCCGCTGCTGCAGCTAGACGACTTAAGCTTACTTTAGATCTCCCGCTCTCTCTCTCTCTCTCTCTCTGCTCTCTCGTTCTCCTCCCACACTTAACTACTCTCTCACTTTCCTCCTTCACGTAATTGTTACAGTGGTAAATCGATATAATGACCTCAAACATTATCCGTTCTGTCAAATCCAGCATGAAGACAATTTCTGCAAAAGAGCCTAGTATCGGCACTATTTCTATAGACATGGGCTTGCGCTATTGCTGTGGGACTTGTCGCGACTTTGAAAGGGAAATGATGTCCTTTATGCGGCAAATCAAAAGTGGTTTTTGAAAGCTATTGATTAGTTCTTGTAAAACTAATGATATGCTCTGAGCGCCGGATTCTCAGGTTAATGGCCGTAAAAAAACTGCCGTTGGCTTGCATCATTCCCGAATCGACGAATTCCTACAAATAGTTGTGAGTCCTCAACCGCAGACTCCTTCGGCATCGCCCTTGATATTGAGGGCGGGGCAATAAAAGATTCGGTATCCGAATGTGCCGCAGTGTCCGCTGAGGGGACACAATTACCGACCAAACAGAGCCCAATTCATAAAACTCCCCAGGGTTCCAAGCC
>VNKC01000018.1:3367-131869 GCA_008042775.1 Drosophila pectinifera
AATCAATTTCGGAACCAAAATATCGATTGCATATCGCACAAACACGTCATGTACGATTTAAATCGGAATCACTTTTGGAACCAAAATATCGATTGCACACAACACAAAAATGTATGATTAAATTTGCAATTAATATCGGAACCAAAATATTGATTGCATATCGCACAAACACGTCGTGTACGATCAAGATGGAGCCAGTATCGGAACCAAAATATCGATTGCACACAACACAAAAATGCATGATTAAATTTGCAATCAATATCGGAACCAAAATATCGATTGCATATCGCACCAACACGTCATGTACGATTAAAATCGGAATCACTATTGGAACCAAAATATCGATTGCTCACCACACAAACACGTCATGTACGATTAGGTAAAATCAAAATCACCATCGGAATCAATATATCAATTGCACAGCACGCACAAATATTCGGAGGCCTTATGAAAATTAAGACAAATCCAGAGCGGGAGCCTCCAGAGCTGCGCCTCCGGGACCACAGCTGCGCCTCCATAACTGTGCCTCCAGAGCTGAGCTTCAGCGGGGTTACCACAAGGTTGCTGCCAGAAACAGTTGTGAATTGTAAAGTCAAGTGCAAGAAATTTTTTGTCTTACTTACATAAGGCCTCCGAGGCAGCCCGACATCAGCCTCCGGGTGCCGTCCAGGTGGGCTTGTTCCCTAGCCACCATGGGACGCTGTGAATCCTCCGGGTGCCAGAGCTGGGCCTTCAGAGCTGCGCCTTCAGAGCTGCGCTCCCGGAACCAAAACTGCGACTCCAGAGCTGCGCCTCCGGGACCAGAGCTAGGCCTCCAGAGCTGCGCCTCCAGGCCCTCCAGAGCTGCGCCTCCAGGCCCTCCAGAGCTGCGCCTCGAGGGCCTCCAGAGCTGCGCTTCCGGGACCAAAACTGCGGGTTTCCACAAGGTTGCTGCCAGAAACAGTTGTGAATTGTAAAGTCAAGTGCAAGAAATTTTTTGTCTTACTTACATAAGGCCTCCGAGGCAGCCCGACATCAGCCTCCGGGTGCCGTCCAGGTGGGCTTGTTCCCTAGCCACCATGGGACGCTGTGAAGCCTCCGGGTGCCAGAGCTGCGCCCCCGGGCCCAAAGCTGCGCCCCCGGGACCAAAACTGCGCCTCCGGGACCAGAGCTGGGCCTCCAGGGCCTCCAGAGCTGCGCCTCCAGGCCCTCCAGAGCTGCACCTCGAGGGCCTCCAGAGCTGCGCCTCCGGGACAAAAACTGCGCCTCGAGAGCTGCGCCTCCGGGACCAAAACTGCGCCTCCAGAGCTGGGCCTCCAGGCCCTCCAGAGCTGCACCTCGAGGGCCTCCAGAGCTGCGCCTCCGGAACCAAAACTGCGGGTTTCCACAAGGTTGCTGCCAGGAACAGTTGGGAATTGTAAATTCAATTGCAAGATATTTTATTGTCTTACTTACATAAGGCCTCCGAGGCAGCCCGCCATCAGCCTCCTGGTGCCGTCCAGGTGGGCTTGCTCCCTAGCCACCATGGGACGCTGTGAAGCCTCCGGGTGCCGTCCGGGTGCCAGAGCTGGGCTTACAGAGCTGCGCCTCCAGAGCTGCGTTTTCAGTGCCTCCAGAGCTCCGCCCCCGGGACCAAAACTGCGCCAACGGGACCACAGTTGTCACTATAAAAACCAAAACAATTATTGCGCACCACACAGAAGTTTTAAGAACGATTAAATATAATCTGAATCACTATCGGAACCAAAATATCGATTGTAGACCACGCAAACACGTCATGTACGATTAAGATCGGAGCCAGTATCAGAACCACAATATCGACTGTACACCACGCAAACAAGTCATGTACGATTAAGATCAGAGCCAGTATCAAAACGAAAATATTGATTGCACACAACACAACAATTTTATGTATGACTAAAATCGGAATCACTATCGGAACCAAATAATCGATTTCACATCGCACAAACCCGTCATGTACGATTAAGATCAGAATCACTATTGGAACCAAAATATCGATTGTACACCACGCAAACACGTCATGTACGATTAAGATCGGAGCCAGTATCAGAACCACAATATCGACTGTACACAACGCAAACACGTCATATACGATTAAAATCTGGATCACTATTGGAACCAAAATATCGATTGTACACCACGCAAACACGTTATGTACGATTAGGATCGGAGACAGTATCGGAATGAAAATATCGATTGCACACAACACAAAATTTTGTGTATGATTAAAATCGGAATCACTATTGGAACCAAAATATCGATTTCACATCGCACAAACACGTCATGTACGATTAAGATCGGAATCACTATTGGAACCAAAAACCCGATTGCACACCAAGCAAACACGTCATATACGATTAAAATCTGGATCACTATTGGAACCAAAATATCGATTGTACACCACACAAACAAGTCATGTACGATTAAGATCGGAGCCAGTATCAGAACGAAAATATTGATTGCACACAACACAAAAACTTTATGTATGATTAAAATCGAAATCACTATCGGAACCAATTAATCGATTGCACATCGCACAAGCACGTCATGTACGATTAAGATCGGAATCACTATTGGAACCAAAAACCCAAGCAAACACGTCATATACGATTAAAATCTGGATCACTATTGAAACCAAAATATCGATTGCACACCACACAAACACGTCATGTACGATTAAGATTGGAGCCAGTATCTGAACCAAAATATCGATTGCACACAACACAAAAATGTATGATTAAATTTGCAATCACTATCGGAACCAAAATATCGATTGCATATCGCACAAGCACGTCATGTACGATTAAAATCGGAATCACTATTGAAACCAAAATATCGATTGCATATCGCACAAACACGTCATGTACGATTTAAATCGGAATCACTATTGGAACCAAAATATCGATTGGATACCGGCTGGACCGTCTTTTCGCGAAAAAAAAGTACAATGCATCTTCTAGATGAGAATTATTTATATATACTTAAATTAAAATCATTGGTATTTTAGTAGGATAAGTGTGGAAACAAATGCATAGTTTATTTACATTTTACTTTTCTGTACAAAAGAATTACTTAACATCATTTTCTTAGATTTTCTAATGTCTAATAACCCAAAAATATGACATTTGCAAGGAAAATGCAGATATTATTTGTTGTATTCAAATGGTTAATATGTACATAGAGTAAGCACTTACATTAAAGAAGTATTTTTCTTTTGTTAATATGGAGTGTTAGTTTACCAAAAACGTGTTTTCATTATCAAATAAAGGTGAAAGGGTGTATTGCAAATGTTTGATGTTGCATGTACACGTTAAACTGCGGCCTGGGCTTAACATAGGTTTCTTCTAACTACTTTGGCCAAACACAGTTTCGCGGAAATTTTTAATTTTTTTTAACAAAAAATGACTCTAACGCTTCAGCACACTTGTAAAAGGATGACTCCTTTGGGTTGTAGTACCGACAATTATCAAAGATTTTAGTCATATTACCTATGAATTCGGCTAGCTTGCTGTAGGCGTTTGATTACAGTTTGTTTTCCATTTGTTTGAGATCTGAGAGTAAAAAGTGTATTGTGTTAAGAAGAAATTAAATAACTTGTAATTTACCCATTGGCTCCTTAATTACTTTGTAGTAGTCAGGCACTTCTTCCGGATCAACCGGTTCCATAAATGGCCAAGCGTTTTGTTTAGCTATGCAAGTAGACAAACACAGGTTATATTAAATTAGGCTGTAACCTTTGCTTAACTATTCCAACAACTTATACTTTAATTCTTAAACCTGTATAATATAATAAAAATTGTTTATTTAAAAGGCATTCATTGCTTGACTAAATGTCACGCTTTTAATAACACGAGTATATATGCAGCTTGGGCGAGCAGAACTTTGCATACATTGTATTTTAGAAATAAAGCCAATCGGAACTATGACATATTAATGATGTAGTCTCCCAATTTTAAATACATTTAAAATGTACATTTCAATTTGGGATTAGCATAAATTATCTAAATGCAAATTGACACAGATCGCACCTAAGGTTTCAACGGAATAAAGTCGACAGATTTTGAAAAACTTATCTACACATCTATTAATAATATTTATTTACGATTTTTACAGTTGAATGTCTTTGTTTAAATAAAGTTAAATAAACAGAAAAAAATATAGTATCTAAACCAATGGTTTCAATGAAATTTGAATAAATTTTAGTTTAAAAAAAAAAATTGTGAAATACATAATACTTCAAATGTTGTAAATTTAACAAATTAAAGACTGGTATTTTTTAAACTTACCTGTATTTGTTTTATTAATGTTTTCAACTCCTTAATTTCGTTGGCAGTAAGAGTCTTCATATTGGCAGAGTTTGCATCTGTTTTTCGCTGACACTCGGGACATACGTACTCATCTATAAACTCGGCTTCACTCTGCAAAATTCCAACGCACCGCCCATGGAACCAGTCCTGGCATTTATCGCAGCATATATAAAACTGTGATTCATCGTATGGTTGACGGCAGCTGCAATAAAGCTGCTGAGTTTCTCTCGCCTTCTTGCAATCAATGCAAATAAATTCAGACAGTTTTTTCGATGCTTCTTCGGTAATACTGACACAGTCGCCATGAAACCAATTGCTGCATAAGTCGCAACCGACATAGAACCTAAATGAATACAAATTTATAAAACTAAGTGGTTCCGGTTTACATACGCTTTTACATACTTTGTGTCGTCATATGGAGTACGGCACACGCAATAAAGCTTCTCCCTTCGTTTTGTTAACTTCTTTGGCCGGCCGACACTATGTCTGTTGTGGGCATTTAACTCTGACCTGCAATACATATGTCTATTAATATTAAGCACAACAAACAAAATATATATAATTACATACCGTTTAAAGTCTATATCTGATTCTCTACGACGATCTGAGTAGCTTCGTTCATTCTCGCTTTGCTCCTCGGGTGATGCGGTACTTATTGGGCGTCCATGTTGCTGGACCTTATTTTGAACCTCTTCTCGTATTTCGTTTTGTAAATTACGTTCTAATAAAGAACGTTTACGTAAGATACTTTTTTTGAGCAGTTCCTTGTGCCGTTCCAGTTTTGATTGTTTTTCCTCTCCGAGTTCTTCAACTTCTTCATTTGCCCTACGACTTTTCTTAAGGATACGATTAAATTGACTACAAGTAGTCATGGCATTTGAACGTCTTAAGGGACTTCGAATTTTCCATTCAACATTGTCATTGTTTTGTTGGCGGGACAAAATGTTTCGGCAACTTGGTAAAAGGGCTTCATCGTTTGCACTTTCCCAATTATCAAAACTATTTGCATTTTGATGTTCTTCTTGTTTCTGCATGTTTACCAGTTTTTCTTCAAGTTCTGGACTTAGATTTCCTTGTCTAAGGGCATTTGAAATGGCTTTAAAAACACATCGTATTATTAGCCACAGATAAGAGTTATTTAATTCTATAATACTTACACTGCTGTATGTAGCCGCTGGTGACAATAAAGCTGTCGCTCTCTTTATCCTCCACGCCTTTTGTAGGTGATGTAATATCAGTATGATTCGCCGGTTCGTTTTGCTCTAGGCCCTCTAATAGGGAAGAAGCGCCGACAGAGGGCTTGTTAATTGTAATATTAGTGTTTTCGGTTTGTGCACATTTATTCTGCTCCTGCTCATTGCCATTGTTTATGGAATTAATTCTAATAGTTGGACTGGCTTCATATGTAGTTGTTTGCTCAGTGGCGTCGTTGTCGATGTTGGTCTGCAATGAACATCGTTTAAGGTCTTCACTTTCATATTTTAGGCGATGCTGTTCGTTATTGTCTTGATCTTGAACTAGAACTAGATTTTCAATTTTTAATTTTCTTTGTTTTCTGAATAAGCTTACGACTATAGTTGTTGCAGCACGGATCACTTAATAAAATGCTACCTTGATTTACTTCATTTGGGACTGTGGGTTTAACTTGATACGGTGGACTGCAGATGACGATAATTTCATCATCGTCGTCCTCGCCTTCGTCTTCTTCCTGCATTTCATGCGACATATAATTCGTATTTGAATTCGCCACATAGGCTAGTGACAAACTGTCACCAATCTAATTGTTTCCAGAAATGTTGGGAATTGGGATATATTCTTTATAATCGGAAAGATTTCATTGCATATATGTAAACGAACGTAAGCGAAGAGTTGCAAATTGCTTTTGACAGAAACACCTACCTGACTTTAATCAGAGATCAGTTGTAGTATTTACTCCAGGCAACCTTTTAATGTGTTATTATAGTTGAGTAGTAGTAGTTGTAGGTGGCGAAGAGATTAACACGTAGTTAGGAGTTGTAGTTGTTGACACGCGACATTTAGGCATGGTAAGGCGTTTTTAAGCAGTGAAAGCATGAATTTTATTTTTAGGTATTGACACTTTGTATTACAGAGATATGATAGAAATTTAACTGGATTTAAAAATAAAATGCAAATTGTGGCAAATAGATTAATAGGCTATGTAAATGATGGTAAGGGAATGTCGGTGAGTTTTGTGAGGTGTATATTTTTGGCGTGTTATTACAATATTTCGTTTGGATAAGTGTAAAATTTTATTTCGATTTAGATGAGATGATTATAAAAAATGGTTAAGCCTTTGTGTTTATTTCGAAGGATTTCATAAAAACTAGTTTAATCGCGTCGTCAGCACATGCGTTTGTGGAAAGGTCTTAGGTCTTCTTTTAATTTGCCATTTTTTATTTACGACTTTTTAGTTTTAAAGAACAAGAGTTGCCTTCGATTAGTATAACTATAAATATGTCAGCCAACTAAAACTCTGTGTGTGGTTAATCTCTGCAACATTTTTTTTATTTCGATTCATATTTGAATTGGAACAGTAAGTTAATTTGGCCATTAAGATAATGCCCAATATTTGTATTAATCATGTGGTTTGCACTCAATTTCAACTGATTTCTGATTAAAACTCATGGCCTACTCAGTTTTATGACTGCTTTCCTTGCACTGATTTACAAGTTTTGTTTGTTTGAAGAATTTCCTTCATACCTATATAAGAAGCATGCGCTTTTTGTCAACACAAAGGCCAATTTGCAAATAATCATCCAACTAATTCAGAAACAAAAATTCACAAAAACTCTCACATTTGTGTGTTTAAAGGTAATGGAGTTAAGAACATCACTAAGATGTTTACTCTGTTAGAATGTATATATTTCTGCATAGCAAACGAGGCACAGAAATCAAGATTTTACTGTGTGTGCATGCGTGTACATATCCTGGAATTATTTAAAACGAGAAAGAAAGGAATTAAGACACTTTTTATGTTCAACTTGGAAGCGGTATTAAATAATTAGGTGATTCGAAATATTTATTTCGAATGATATTAGCATTATGGGTTAATTTGAATCGAATGTCAATCAGTTGTATATTGCCTCCAAACATTAGATTTTAAATCGATTTCTTTCTTGCTTTTAATACCAGTGCTGCTGTGTGGGTGTAATATTGTAAAATGGATTTAAAGCTTTTACAGGGGGTAGATAGAAAATTTTCTAGAAAATGTAAGCCATCGAATACATCTCTAAATATTGCCACTCAAACGGATAACTCATCTAGCACAAGGATGTTTTTATTTTTTTACGTAAAGAAATAGAGCTGGTCCCCAATATTTCGGTTTGCATAATAGGTTTTATTGCAAAAAGGGCTTTACATTTTACAAGTATTTTAGATATTACTTAGAAACCAAATGTCTCCAGGCAAGAAAATTTATTCGCAGCACGTTGTCTAATACTTTTGCCTTGGCTTAAAACATTAGGTGACAGTCTAGGTAATTGTTCAGTAAATTTGCTTAATGTGCTTGTACTCACTATCAAATATTTACTTATAATTAAAATGATATTCACATTTTTAGCCTAAATACAATAGTGTAGTTTTATTTAAATAAACAAAATAAATATGTAGGTGTACGTAATTAATTGAAATAATATATTCCTAGGCATTGACTTCCTGCACGGAGAATTGGTTGTTGAATAATTATTGCAAAACTAAGCCGAGGTGTATTTTTAAATTAAAGTCTTCGTTCCTGTACTTGGGAAAATACAAAAGCATATCCAGTTCTTAAATAGATAATCGCTTAGGAATGTATGTATACACATTGGGAAACGCAAAGTATTTAAAGTAAGTTTAATGAGAAATTATATATTAAAAAACAAACAAACAAATTATACGTACGGAACAAAACGTATAAGAAGTGCAAGTAAAGCAGCATCATGCCTCTTCTGGTTTCATGAACAATTAATTATAACTTAAACATAAATATATAAAACAAATAAATTGCCATTTAAGTCGAGAATCAGGAAATGCAGCCCTACACGTCCTTATATATTCCTTACTGCTTTACTCCGCATTAAAGTTACAATTAAAAGCTACTCACTTGTTGATGTGTAGCCGATTGATGTACTGGAGTGAGTGGAGGAGGCTGCGATTGAACTGCTGTTTCCGGCTGTACAGCCAAGTAAATTTTTGTTGGCCCCAAAACGCCAAGTTTTCCGTTAGATTCTTGGGCTAAAGTAATATATAATATACATTATTTTAATAATTTATTAAAGAAAAAAACGATTTACTCACCTTTCATCAGCTGCTGCTTGACCTGTGTTTGCACTAATTGCAGTTGTTGTGCAGTGAAGTCGTTGCCTACAAGGCCTTGCAAGACAATGCGTGGGCCATGCTCGGTTTGCAATACTTGAGCGGTAACGCACTTTATAACTGTTCCAGGCGGTTGATTCTGAAGGAGACTCTCCTCGACACTCATGGACTGCTGTTGGTTTTGCCCCGGCATTGTTTGGGATACAATGGGCTGCTGTGAAGGCAAAGAGCTAACGGTTCCATCATAGCTCGAGTTTGATTGTTGCTGGACAACCACTTGCTGCGGGCTCTGTGATGGGAGGGTCTGCTGCTGTTTGACTGGTGAAGTCTGCGGACTTGCATGCGCTACGGCTGTTGATGAATTATTCGTTACGATGTGAGCGTTTCCATCGCCTTGGTGCTTGACATGTGCCACGATTTGTGCCTGATTGTTTCCCAATGGTTTCACTATAACCTGTTGGCCATTTACCGTGGCCACCTGCAGCTTGCCCTGCGCCAATTGTTGGGCTAGTGTCGAGTTTGGAACAAGCACTTGTTGTATTCCAGATTCATTAGACTCGGCACTGTTAATCTGCGCCTTTTCGTCGGCCGGCTGTTGAGATTGTTGTTGTACTACAAGCTGTTTAACCAATTTCGGTTGAGCACTCGGTGAGGATTGAAGAACTTGGTTCGATTGAACAACAAATTGTTGCTGTGGCTGAACAATATGCTGTTGTTGTTGCTGCTGAGTCTGAATCTGCTGCTGCACCATTTGCAGGGCTTGACTCTGAGGAACATTCCGCTGAGTAACTATAGTTTGACCGGGGCTCAAAATTATGCGTTGTCCGCCCACTACAATCTGTTGTTGTACATTGCTTGTGTTAACAATTTGCTGAATCACCTTTTGTGTTGGTTGACTTCCGACCTGGTTCACTGCAATTTGCTGTGTTTGCTGCTGGGACGACTGTTGAATCTGTTGTGAAAGGACTTGAGATTGTACAAGTTGCTGCTGTTGCACCGGCGATGTTCCTTGTTGTTGCGCAGACGATGTAGATATAATAACCTTTTGTCCTTGAGCATTTTGACCAACCACAAATTTTGAACCAGACTGGACGAATACTTGCTGCAGGTTTTGCCCAGGTGCAGACGTGTTAACCACCTTAGACACTGTCTTTTGCAAGGACGGCGATGATGACGCTGAGGCAGATGTGGCTGCTTGTTGTTGCTGCTGAGCCAGTAACAGTTTATTTTTGATTTGAGCAAGTGGTAAAGCAACGCGTTGCGACGAAGCCATTGATTGAGTTCCGGATGTTTTCGTGACATGCTTAACAGCTATTTGTTTGATCAGAGGTGTTACCGGCGTCGTGGCAGTTGCTGTTGATGTCACTGCTGGTGATGATGGAGTAGTTACAGCTTTAATGGGCATTTTGATCTTGTTTCCTGAAAAGAGATTAGATATATAATTAGTAAATTAATATTTGAAAGGACGAATACACTTTCTAGGTTATTTTATAGCTTTCCACGCTAAGTTAGCATTGTATAAGAAATCAATAATACAAAATTAATAGATTTACCTGGGGTCGATGCATTCGATGATGTACTTGTTGTAGTCAGTACATGTAGTTTACCATCTGGCATTTGAACCAGTTGCTGTCCAGGGTTTAATCCGCGTACACTCACTTTGCCATCTGGTCCTCTTATGATCTGTACCTTGTGTGGGGTGGGTGCAGACGGTGTAGTTTGGGTACTAGATGTGCTAGCTACAGAAGAGGAACCAGCTGCTGCCGATGTGTTTCCTGCTGCTGTGCGAGAAACCTGTGTCACTGCCTGCTGAATAATTCGAGTTGAGCCATCGGGATTTTTCACAATGACACGCCTGCTGCCAATAACCTGTCCCTTAACTGTAGGAATAAGATGACATGTGATAAAACAGATATTTCATTGATTTTATATTATTTTTTTTTTTTTACCTGGAGTTATGGAACGTGTGACCTCGCTACTGCCGACAAGTTTTCGCTGCTGGTGAACAGCGCGTTGCAATTTCAGTTGTTGTTCCATTTTTTCCTTAACATCTTCGCTCGATTTCGGAGCCAATTGGACTCGTCCAGATCCGACAGGAGCTTCGTTATTTGAAATGCTTGGACCATTATTGCCACTTGCTTCAGTTTGTCGAGATGCTACGGATCGCGTTACTGTCGAAAGGCGTGCCTTCTCCTGTTTTTCGCCAATAAATTTGATTTCCCACAATTCAAGTTTATCTTCCTCTACCCATTCCTCGCTTATTTGTGGCTCGGTTGGCTGAGGAGATTCAGCGCGCTTTCGTTTTCGAAGTCCAGACCGAATTGATGTTACTTCTGTAGGTTGGGAAGAGATGCAAAAAAAAAAATCACTATTAGAAAAATTATAAACTGATTTTAATTTTAATTTTAGCTTATTTTCAATTGAACACATTACTATATTTAAGTGCATTTAGTTCACTTACCTCTAATAGTCTTTGGCATTTCAAGTGGGATGACAACTTTTCTGCGCAAATAGCTTGTTTTTTCGCCATACCTGCCTGCATGGCGAAGTTTTAGCAATTCCAAAGTGACGATTTCAGTTTCCGTTGTAACCTGATGCTTGCCATCTGTGGACGGTGGCTTCGCAATCATGTCGTCCCAGCGGAGACAAGACCACAATATTCGCAGCTGGAGGGCTAGGCAGGACAACGTCGTGGCATTGGACGTGCGATAGGACCAGCATGTTCGAAAGAGGGGACGGGAGCACTGATATTGCCAGATACTGTTATTTTTGGCAGCGTGATGGAAACCATTGGATGCTGATTTTCCGCCTAGTCGCGCTAACTTGAGAAGCTCGAAACGTGGTAACACCAACAGGCTGCGCTTCTTTTTATGAGTGAGGAAAGTAGATATTAGAGGGTACCTCGAGTACGCTGGCTTCTTAGAAATTATTGCCTTGTCCTCGGTTTTTACAACTTGCTCATATAGTTTGGCTGCGTCATTAATGAGGTACACACGTCCCCGAGGAGAATTAGGCGAATAGACGCGCTCCGTTCCGTTCTCATAATACTCCCGTTCATATTTTTTTACACACTCACGCTTTACTGGTCGAGGAGTGATCGGAAACCTACGGTTCTGCTTGTTAAGCGGTATATCCTTGTCCAGCGTCTGATCCAAGACATCTTTAGTACCGATGTAAGCCTTCTTGGCCTTCTGATTGCGTTTTCGGCGCCATCCGGGAGTCATATCAATATCTTCAGCGTTACCACCAGCACATGCAGATGTTAGACCAGCTACTATGGAATCTTCTGTACTCTCAATTTCTACATTACTACAAACGTCCATACTCTCGATGAAGTCCATTTTGTCGGAATCTTGAGTGTTTGAGTCAGGAGTAGTATTGCTACCGGTACTTGGATTATCTTCGTCTTTAATTTTTACGTTGGCAGTGTCGGGTTCCGTCAACAAAAACTCGGTCAAATACTCATCTGTAAAATGCACCGCATGCAACCGCGCCTGTTCCCAATCGTGAAGTAGATCTAGCGGCGCTTCTGACTCCGGTGATTTGCCGTCCTCTGATTCATCTGCAAGCTGGGATGACTCCCTCTTTCCCTCTGTAAGCTTCTGCTCGAGAATGGAGGGTTTCTTAACAGC
This sequence comes from Drosophila pectinifera, assembly GCA_008042775.1. Lineage (NCBI taxonomy): Eukaryota > Metazoa > Arthropoda > Insecta > Diptera > Drosophilidae > Drosophila > Drosophila pectinifera. The sequence continues at coordinate 15,621 of VNKC01000018.1, forward strand.
TCCTAAAATGGCCGCAACAGTTTCCTTCGAGCCATTCCCCGCAGTGTGAGCCTTCCGAAGCAATAGCAGAAGTTCTTTCTTTGCCCGCGCTTTTTGGAGACACAACGGCGAGTAGCAAGTATTTTGTGTTATTTGAGATACAGCATTTGAATTGGTGTTACATTCTTTTGTGTAGCAGCGGAACGTCTTAGCAAAACGATTCAGTTGACTAAACTGTAGACGCACCGTCTGAATTTGTTTAGCAAGTGAGTTTACCAATTCAAGGTTTACGTTGGCAGAACCACCCTTTGCCGCGATTTCAGTGAGGCGAAGTAGACGTTTCTCCAGATAGGTTTGCTTGATATTGGCTGCAATATGTGGACTCGAAGTTACTAATGGCTTCAGATCAGTGTCAACTTTACTAGCTATATGTTCCTCGACCTCCGCCAATTTCATACGACGCTCCAATAGATCATCTAGTCGACATTTTCGAGCCACTTTAGGGTAGTAAATACGTCCTTGAGCACTAAGAGCCTTGCTCACGTCTATATGCCCATTGACTGTTTCTTTAACATCATCAATTACTTTTACATATGTATATTGCTCTGGTAAATAATGGCACACCTGGCCATCTACATTGCTTGACTCGCATTGTTGCATAAAACGCTGTGTTCGTGGATCGACCAATATAATTTCATTGACGGTCTTTTCTTCGCCCATTGTGTAATGTACGTACACTCTGTTGTGCACCATTGGTTGAGCTCGTCTGGCACGAACACCGCAGCGCCGGCTGCTTGAGAGCCAGAGCCAGCCCCACTGTCCATGCACACGATATTCTTCACCTTTTTGTTTCCAGACTTGGTGCTTGAGACCCAAGGAATACTTGATGTAGTTGAAAGCCAAACGGTTTCGCTCTTCCTCATCATCGCGCTCCCGTTTCTCCCGCTTCTCCAGCTTCTTTCGCTCCTCTCGTTCGCCACTGGTTATGCGCTGCAGAGTTGTGTGTCCAAGTTGCTCGTGCCATACATTGGCAAAAACAACGCTCTTCAGGGATGATTGAAACAGCAACAATACTGCCGCAAAGTCCGTTGCGCGGCGGGCGTTCATCACAGCAGCATTCCAAACCTTCTTATTAACCACCCAATTGGGATTTAAGAAAGGGGCTGCTATATTTGATTCAAAGTTTATCAGAGTTTGCCTGAGTGTGGTGATCATGTTCTCCGTCGATCCCATGGTAATGCCGATCCATTTAAAGTCGGAAGCCGTCGTTAGCGAAAATTTGTGGGACAGATGACGGCGTTTGTCTCGTTCCTCGTTCCGCTGCGGCTTGTTTAATGCAATCGGATTTGTGGAATATTGGTTGATATAATTTTTAAATCCTTGCTCCATTCCAAGCTTGAAATAAAGCGTGCCGTTGTTCAACTGATTCGACTTCTGTCGCGTGACCATTTTGGTTTCTTCCTGTTTTTTTGTACCCTCTACCGATTGACTTTCAGATTTGGCGTCGCCCTCATCAGCTACTACGTCCATGGCCTCTTTTTCAATTAGTTCATTAGTAGCCTCTTGTTCAATCTCAATTAGACTTCGCTTGGTGTGCTTGTGCTCATTAGTAAGCGTCTCAGTCAGTTTCATTTGGCGCTCGATTTCGTCCCTTCGCTCCATCAGCTGGGCGTGCAGGCGAGTTTCCAGTTCATCGGCGTCCAGTCGGTTGAGTAGCATTTTTAACTTATTCGTTGTACTGTAGTACCAGCAGCTGCAGTCCGTTTGATCTTCGATGAAAATACGGCGAGCAATGAACCAATATCTGCGCCCATGACGATCAACACCCAAACTGTCATGCCGGATCAAGACGCCCTGTTTTTCCTGGGGAAGTACGCAGTCGATTACACCACTAACCTTATGGGATCGACAGAGTCCGCACTGCCAGTCCTCAGTAGGTACGTCATTCATCGGTGGGTCCACACATTCCAAGTGATAGACGGCCGGGCAGGTTTCGCAACATAATAAATCACCGAGTCGATGGCATACGCGACAGTGGTCATCGTAATGAATCGGCCCCTCCTGGAGCATTACGTCGCGTATGGAATTTGCGGTTAAAAATTGGTCTGCTAAAAACTGGAGCACTTCGAGACGGCTGTCAATGGCCGTGTAAGGGTATTCTGTTCTACTCAAAATGTGATACACATTCCGATCAAATGTCCTGTCACTTTCTACGTAGCTGCGCAACACCTCCGGCCACGTTATAGTGTCAATTAGATACAGACTAATGTTAACAGTATCCTTTTGATCCAATGGCCCAAAATGTGTGCCCTGTGCGTCCTCTTCTCGTAGGATTGCCTTCAGGAGCATTATGTGTATGTCCGTCAAGAGGGCACTTTGCTCCTCACACGCAAGGGCTGCGGCGAAGTCTTCAAATCGGAATGGCGACAGACGCACCAAATGGCGAAAGCGTCGTAGTACTTCATAGATACTGAGGGCGCGTAAAACATGGGCATTAGCTATGGAGAGATCCTCGGAAGAATCGGGTAGTTCTAGGGATGCATATTGCCGCCCCTCTTGAAGCCACACGGGCTCTGGGCTGGGCGGACGTGGGGGTCGGCCAGCTCCGTTTTGATTAAAACTGCATACGGAGAATTCGGATTCACTTTCATTTGCTGCATCCAGGCTTTCATCGTCGCTGGGGGTGAGTAGCATGTCATCCTCATTATCCGACTTGTCTTCTTCGGAATCTCCAAAATCCGACCCGTAGTGATATTCTGACTCGTACCCTATATACAAAAAAAAATGGCATATATAGTTATTAGAATACGTCTTTTTTTTTTCAACATTTACCCTTCAAGCGACTGCTTGAAATATAGCCTGACATTTTGTAACACCGATTTTCTCGTATTTAGACATTTGGCATCAAGCTGATGACAGCTCTGTTTGTCATTTTATTTGAGCCCCCCAATCAAGACCAAACCTAACAAGCGGAATATTTCACACTCTTAGTAATGCTTATTTTAAAGAAAGCTAACTGCGGTAGACCGAAGTTTATATACCCTATAGCAGTTCACAAAGATGATCTCTATGACAACTATTGGACATTGTAGACTAATGAAAAATTTCCTTTTTATATTTTCACTGGAGTTAAAAAATAAAAATAACTAGATGCCATACGAACCACAAATGGTACCCAGGTTATTAATTTAAGCACAGGGATACGAGAAAATAGTTTCTGATCTAAAAAAAAATAACTCTGGAGCTATTTAAAAACAAGAGAATCTGTGGCGCCAACTAATTTTTTAAGTACCCTCTAAGGCCAACCGAAATTTTCTGGTCTTTGAACAGGCCTAAAATGTGGGTAGTAGAAGCTTATTAAAACCTTTTCTGTCTTTATCCCAACTTAAAAGAAAGTAAAAGCGAAAACAATTACCTTTCCTGCCGGCGTAACTGCTGGTATTGGGTTGCACAGTTGACTTGCGTCCGCGTCCCCTCTTAGCTGCACTCCCACGATTGCTGCGGTTGTGATTGTTGTGGCTACTCCGGCTGCCCTCGTCGCTCTGTGGGGAAATGCCCCTGGATGCTGACGGAGTGCTGGGCTGCGACTTTCCTTCGCTTAGGTATTTCGGCTTCTTTAGCAATTGGTAACTGAATCGTCCTGACGCACGCTCGTTCGGCGTCTTTGGCGGCCGACCACGTTTACGGCTACCGCGGCCGCTCATTTCGGCTGTGTTTCCTCTGTTTAGGCTGTTAATTGCGATTTAGCTTCCTGTTTCTTATGCGTGGGTCCGACTTTACTCAGATACGGTTCCGTTTTGTCGCTGCGGAGCTGCACATTAGATCTGGAACAAGAATTAAACTGTTTAGTGAAAATTGCTTCTGTTTTCGGGCCGCTTTTCTACTGGCACCAGCCATTTACGGACACATTCAAACACACATTTACTCGGTGGCACGTACAGGGAAAAAATCGATCACATTCACAATGACTAATTACTGGCTTTATACTTTTTCAGGGACTCCACAAAAATTACTACATTTTTCGCATAGCAAAAACCCGCCAAAACAAGCCCCATTCTATTAAGGATGATAGTTCCGATTTAATATATTAAAAGTACGCAGAATTTGTACAGTACAGAATTGCCTGTATGTATGTGTGCGAGCAAATGAAGCCAACGCACATTGTCCGCCATTTAAAGAACTGTGAAAATTTTCCCGTATGCGAAAATGTTTTGTTTTCTGTCAAAAACAACACAATTCACCACTGCACGCATTACCCTGCATATTGAGAAACAATTGCCGAACTTTTAACACACAATATTAAGTATTTTTAACTATCTCCCAAATACGAGCCTTTTACCTAACATTTCATATCTAGAGATGGAAGATACATCTACGGATCATCGATATATCGATGTTTTCAAATTTTAAACACTGCGATGTTTTTAGCACAGGGATTTTTTTGAACTTTTTCGACAATATGTGGAATTACTCAAATGAAATTCTACAACTTTAAGATATCCAATTAAATATGTGCAAAACATTTTTTTCCCCAATACATCTGTAAGTAATTTGAAATCGACAAACTAAAGAAATTGTAATATCAAATACAAATAAAACGCCCTATTAAGGTATCATAATATAATTTTATTTATCCCCGCGATTGTAAATATATTAAATTAAAATAATTAAAAATACATCGCAATATGGGTGTTTGTAAACGTATCTGTTTTCCATCTCTAGTTCGGAACATAACTGTGTACAGTCGGCCAATCACAGCCACCCTTTTATTTCTCAGTGTCGCAAGAGACATCTGTCGGTCGGTTTATGCACCAAACTTTTAATGGTTGATCGATATATCGGAATCGTTGCTATCGATACTTTTACTGAATCGATATGTCTGCCGTATTTAAAATTTTGGCGTTAAGCCGTTACGACTTAAATATGGGCAATGCTTAGTTGATTCCATCTCACATATTTCTGCCACTGTGATTTTTTTTTATATGTTGATGTTTTGATACTGGCTAATGGTTCTAAATGTATGTATATAAAATATTCGCAAACAAAATTATATATAGACATTGTGTACATTTTCACTGTTATTTAAACTTCAAGTAAAATGCTCAGCCTTATCGAAATTTTAAAACTCCCTTGTTCGTTCGCATATAGGTATGAATCTTAAAAATGTATATTCCTATAGCTTTGTCTTATACGCAGAGTTGTTTCATGACAGTACTTGATGTTGTAGCCCTGAATACAATGCTATCTTATCAACAGCACCGACCGACCGATACCATGGCAGAATGCGGACTGTTTATTCACTAGTATTAATTTATTAATCAACCTCAGCGGTTGCATTTCTATAGGATAATTATTCCTAGCGAACTTACACATAATTTTTCATGTGCGTAAATTCCATTCAGAATGTAATCGGTCTTTTTCAATACACCAAAGTCCATTCTAAAAAGTGTTAATTTTCCTAAAGGTTTCTATTGCTGCTACTTAAATAGTGAATTTTTAAAGGATTCGTCACACACCTCCTATGAGTGTTACTTTCATATAGGCTTTCTCAGGTTCGTGAAAACCATATTTCCCAGAAATTGATTCGGTTTAAAGAACGTGGGAAACAACCTGCTACAGGGCGCTTACACATTAATATGACGTCATGTGCTTGATATTGATAGAGCGAAAAGAAAGAGAGGAAAGCTCTCACTAGCTTGGATTTTACAGATAAGATAAATGCATATCTTTTTGTTTTAACGACTAGCGCACATACAACATTTTGTTTACATACTCATCTCATCGAGTTGCGGTACTCAATACAGCGAACCCATTTACGAGCTTACACATAATATGCTTCATAGTTTCGGGCGACATTAATAATTTGTATACTTACTTAAGCCGGTTATTCAAGACGCCTTTATCCGTTTTTGGTGTAGATAAAAAAGATAAGAAAAATGAATTTATGGTATTGGAGAATCGTCTTAACGCTAATAAGTTTTAAGGCGATCTGGAGCTATTCAGAGGCTGCGGTACAAGACACCAATGGATCTGTGGAATTAAATGCATTAAATACGTCAAGGTAAATAATTCTTTAACAGTTATGTTTATATATTAATAGAATCATTATATTTTTTACCTTTCTGGATTTTCAGTAAACATCTGAATGGCACAACAAGTACCACGTCCAATGAAGTTTGGGATGCCACAACTTCCACTGCTGTTATGGATAAAAGCTCCTCAACGGAACAGGCTATTACTACAACGAGCAATCAGGTTCCAGCCGTTGAAGTTCCTTCTCCAAAAACAGTCGAGCCCGCTGATTGTTCCCAGCGTGAAAAATATAGGACACAGCCTATGGCAAAAGACTCGTCGCGTTTGCGAAAATGTTGTCCACATGGAGAAAATTTAGACATATATCGGGAAAACCAAAGCGATTCCATGTGCGACAGCGCCGTGGTAAATTTTGAACCGACGATAATAACTGCAGTTCTATTTGATAATTGCATAGAGGACCTGGAAATTCCGACATCTCTATCATATGAGATTGGCAATCCCTGCAACAGGTATGACAATGGCTTAAGTAAAATCAGACCACATTTTTAATTAACTTAGGAAATTATATTTTGAAGTGAAGTTTTCATGATAAGACTTGTTGCTACTTTTTGAAGACTTCTGTAGTTCTTGGGTTTGTTTAATATCTGATGAAGTGGTCAATTATTGGAATTGAAAACCCACAGACGCAGGGCAGATTCAATGTCTTTTGCAAAAACCATTGAAAGAATTTTACTTTAAGTTTAGCTCGCTTCAATATGACGATCAAGAAGATGCCTTCTTCGTGCTGCAAGATGGATCCCTGTTAATTATTGACAAATTTGGCAATGAATCATATACCGTCGAACAAAATTACTGTCTGGATATTGATAAGTCGGGTAATTTGTTTGCCTTCACGTGCGTTACACAAGTTGAGGAGCAAATCGCATTCGCCAAGGTGAGTAGTATGATTTTGTTTAATTTCGTACATCATTACTTACTATGTAGTTCATCTTATTGAAGGTAATTTTCGTTGCTGTTTTGATGCTAATCTCGATGCCCTGTCTGCTACTAGTCAGCTACTTGCATATGACGCTCCGTCTCTTGCGGAATCTACATGGCCTATCCCTAAGTCTGATGTCCCTGTGCCTGGCTTCTGGATATTTCGTGCACTCGGTTGTGCACATCTACGGAATATCGAGCACTGGATTTATTGGCTACGTTATACAGTTCTTTATTTTAAGCTACTTCTTTTGGTATTTCTGTATATGCTTCAACGTTCTACTGAATGTGTGGTACAAGTTGCCTTGCTGCATACAGCTGACAAAGTCCTGGGCAGCGTTTAACTTCGCGTGCTATTGTATCTTGGCTTTCACAGGACCGGCTACCATAGTCGTCATGACAATACAAAAGGGGTTGCCAGGAATGCCGTCTTACTTCTTGCAGGGTCTTACGGAATCCATACGCGACTCTCAGCGTTACTTCATACCTCCAGTTTCCACCGTCTTATTTCTTAGTTTCTTGGTAAGATTATTTGTCCTTAAAACAAAGGCATTCTTGTTCTATATATGCTACACTATATCCCTAGATAAACATCATATCGTTCTTTGGGTTTCAACGCATTAAGGGATATATCAAGGCAGAAAGCGAAAGCAGTCATCATGGCCAAAACAGTGAGAGGTTTGATCAGCAGAAATATGAAGATGTAAAAAAGGAGTAAGTATAATGGTGGCTCTTCTATTTCCTAAATCTAAATAAGTAATGTCAATGATTTCCTCGCCTCTTTAAATAGTGCCAAATGCGTCAGCCTCCTTGGAATAATTATGGTCATAAGTTGGCTTCTCGAAATAGTTACTTTTTACTCAGGCTCCAAATCGAATTACCTGCTGCTCTGCGACATGGTGAATGGCCTCCAAGGAGTTTGGGTATTGCTTATTTTTCTTGTGGTGCGGAGGCGCCGCACCATTATTTTACGGTGGTGGTACGATCGGGGCTCCCATGAAATTGGAGGTACCGAGCTGCAAGCACTCAGTAAAAATAACAATCCTACATAGCTATAAAATAATGTAAAGATTAATTCAACCTTTGTCTACGTTTTTGTATGCTACTCGTTAATTTTTCTGAAAGTTTCTGTGGATTGAACTCCAAACGGGTTTAGATGGATAAGTAATGTTATCGTTAAGATGTTTAAGATAAAGCTCGCAGAATCCTTTATGTATTGTAATTTTTATGAATAAAATTAATAAGCCCAATCCAAAGGAAGTGCTACTTTCTGTTCATACATACACATTTGAGGTACGTATAACAAAGATACCATCTAGATAACATATAAATATGCATACAAATTGTTTATTCATACTTGTAAATAAATATTAAATGTTTGTTTTCAGTTATATGGTCATATAAAGTTAAATAGTCCATTTATTGTAAGAATTGTTTACCTTCTATGCTACTATGCTAATATTCTTAAAGGAAATGTTTAATAATTGGGGCGATCAAAGCCGAAATGAGCCTTTTTATATTTTTTTTGTTAGTGGATTGCGAATGTTTTGGTGAAACAATATAGGGTGAAAACGGGTTTGCTTACGTTTTCCTTTTACGTAGTGTTGATTTCATCATAAGAATAATTGTGTATTTACATGTTATATGCTACGTATATGGGATCCAACTGGTCGGCCAGAAAGCCGTCCCGTAAATGCATCCGTTGCTTTTCGCCACGACTATTGATAGGCACCACACCTGAAAACATTTTGTTATTAAGACATACATGTACATTAGACTTGGATTCGTTCATACGTTCTGATTTTTGATAACAATACAAACCTGGATCAACAACCACAACAACGCCTACAATTAGCTGATGATCTTCTAATACTGTGTTTGTGACCAAGGGCACCAAGTCCAAAGCTTCTGATTCATTGCCATCCAATTCGACGACTACCACCAATAAATTAGTCCAGGTGAAAACCGCGCTGCCACATGAAAATTTTAAATTGTTATTTCTATTGAGAGCAATTGGTGTTTTATCCTTACCACTCGGCAATTTTTTTGTGACAGCGCATCACGGAATTTTCGATATCAATTGGGTGATAGTTCATTCCACGTAAAGAGATCACTTCATCAACGGCTCCGACCACGTACACTGCATCGTGTAGTTCTTGATCATTTGAATTGCCTGCCCCGCCTATTAGGCTATGCTCCGAGTTTCCGCCCAACGAAGCATTTGAGAAATTTAATTGTAGTTGGCTTATGGAATTCAGAGATTCAGTATCACTGTCTCGACTAGCCACACTTGGTGTGGTCTCGTCTAGTAACGAGGCTGCTTGTGAGCATTCGGTGCGTCGCAAGAATCCCAAGTACCCGGTACGTGCATATAACTCAGAAGTAGCCCCGGTCACTAGCTTGGCGTTAAAATGGTCATTGTAGTCAGTTTCATCTCCATAAATGGTAAAGTATCCGTTTGCATTATGCGGAGCTTGAACCTGAGCGAAAAGATAGTGCATTAGTTGTGACTAACAATTATGATTGAGGTTCGTGGATTGGATTACCCAAATTTCACCCAAATGCGAGTCTCCACAATGACCCTTCGTATCCGGATTAGCAATTATAACCTTTACGCCTGGCAGCAATTTTCCTGATTCGATTACACACAGCGAGTTTGGTGCACCTCGCTCCACCAGCGCCACACGATTGTTTCGCAGTGCCCTCATATCCACGTACACTTGAGCACTCTCCGCAGAGCTAGCTCCTTGCACACAAATGGCTGGATTTACCCGACATCCGAATGAAGTAGAGACACAGCGAGTGTTCAGGCCTAAAGCTTGAAATAGCTTACAGAACTGCTGAGTCAGCTGCACTCTTGGGCGCTCCTCCGCAACCACAACACATGTTCTAACGCAACGCAAGTCAATATTTCGCTGCTTCAAAGAGGGTATGGAATTACTTAGCGCTTTGGTGCACAGCTCAATGACTCCGTATGAGCAGAAGGTGTCACGAACACGATGTTGGGAGAGTGTTGACAGCCACAGACTGGGATTGGCTTCAACTTCGTAGGGCGCGATAAGTATTGAGTGGTGGCCACTGTAAACGCCGATGAGAGTCCACATCACAAACCCAAGACCGCAATAGGGATCCAAACATAACGCAACATGACGTGAGGGATACAACTCACATGCCAATTTTAAACTGGCGCACAGACTAGAGAGAGATCTGTTGGATTACAAAAAGTTAGTAAAAATAAGTTTTTTGTTGCCGATTTGTATGTAAATACCGATGCGTTATATTGACACCACTGAGACGTCCACAGGTTGACACACTGAAGTCCAAATAGGCGCTAGAGTCAAAGGAGACCGTGGCGATACCGGCATATTTGCGTTTTGGGTTGTCGTCAATATCTAAAATAGGTGGCCATGTCTTTGGGTCAATTGAAGTTGCCGCCTCCCGCGATTTTAGTAATTTAATAATCGGTTGTATTGACAGAACGATGCCACTTTTTGAGACATCAACGATCATGCGCACTGTGGGTAACGTAGTATTTAAATTTTGCGGGTGCGGAGGTCTTATGGTAATGGGTATTGCTCCCAAATACAAGCATCCATAGAACGCGCATAATAAGTCCAGTCCCGGTGGAAAAATAAGCGCTGGAAAGTACAGGTTGTTTACATTTTAAATAAAGAAAATGTTTATAAAGACGGAATCGTACCAACGTGATCGCCTGCCTCAATTCTTCCTCTTTCTTGTAAAAGCGCCGCTATCTTCTCCGCACGTTTGTGCAACTCGGAGCATGTCAGAGTTTTGGCAATGGCACCTAAAAGATTAAAATCCAGTATTTGGTTACTTATTCGGAAAAAATGAATTACGAGCTTACCCTTGGAATTCAGCAGTGTAAATATAATGTGATCCGGCGAAGTGTTTGCACGCCAACGCAGTACGCCCGTTATGAGTTGAGGCTGTGTTCATAGATCGAGAATTCAAAGTTTAAAATGCTACCTTGCTATATATATAGAAATATGATTACCTTACGCTCACAATCATCGGCCAATCCAACATCTCGTCCGTGGGCTTCAGCCAGACGATTACCCTGCACTAAATTGCCAACCATCACAGAGGCTGGTCCTACACCCGTGTCTGTAATACCACATCCAGATGATGAGCTTAATTTTGCGGCAGTTTGCACACCTTTTGTTTTTGGTTTGGGGGATGGTTAGTAGTAGTTGAATGATTTGTCGATTTTTACAGGGATTCATTACGTAAATGATTAATTTAAGCGATTATTAGTTATGTTGGCATTGTGTTTTGTCGATATTATACAGTGTCGTTATTTTTTGTTTTGCGGTGAGTGTTGTTGTGGTCATAGAAGTAATCGCAGCATTGTTGTAGTGTTGTTGGTGGTTAAAAATAGAGGAAAGCAATATTTGTATTTTAATAAGGTAACGAAAGCACAGAAAGTCCAACAGAGCCAATTATTTAAACATATACAATTCAGTGAAAGTCGAGCACTCACCTTGATGCAACTCTCGTGGCTTTGGCAGATTTGTAACACATGTATGGGGACACATCAACACGTTCGCTGGGTGAAGGGATCCCTCCAAGAACCTGCGCCTTGCCTCACACAAGTGTATGCCTCCGAGAGGAGTCTTGGGCAAATGATTGGGCGGCACCAATGCCAGACAGTAAATTCCAACTTGATGGATGGAATCGACTGCCTGAAGAACGCGTGACATCCACTGGAAGCTCTCCTCCTCAGAACAATCGGGACGTTGTTCTGCGATAACGCAAACGCGTTCGTCGCGAAGTACTTTAATGCTAAACACGGCTATCCTTCCCCGGTAAATAAAGCGCATTGGTTCCACCGCTAATACTGTGGCAATGATGTCGTCCGCATTGTGTTTACGACCTGTAACTGTCATGAGGCCATCCCGGGAACCGCATACGAAGACCAAGCCTCCAGGGCCCAGAAAACCAAGAAGTCCGGACCGCACGTAAAATTCTTCGCCAATCGATTTCGAAATCACATTCACCGTGCCATTTCCATCTTTCGATGGTTCAAATTCCTCAATTAAAGGTTGAACTTTGAAAGTGGAATTTGTCATGCCATCGAGACCAAAGTAGCTGGCGCTCGTGGAGCCACTGGTAACACATATTTCGCCAACTTGATCGGTTTTGCAAAGCACTGGAACTCCTTCGGACCGCACGACTACCATTTGTGCTGCAGGCATAACCTGACCGCAGTCCTGAAGTGTGAGTGACGTTAGTGAATCTTCACTGTCCACTCTCACTACACCGTGTGAAAGTGCTGCCATGGACAGTACACCGCGTCCTGTGGCGGACGGGCTGAAGCCGCAGGATCCTCGACCAGGACGACGAAGAGAAACTGTAAACACCTCCGAACTGCTTGCGCACGGACAAATGGCATCTGAGCGTAGTCCTTTTGCTTGAAAAACACTTAAGAACTGGTCACAAGATGAAAGTGACCACGGATTTGCACCATCGGCCACCAATAACATTCGCAGGGATGATAGCGAGATATCTTTATGGTCCTTTGTAGCTAGCAAGCCCCAATGCAAGTCGCGACTCTTAACCAGACAGCAAGAAGCCCGATGCTTGGTTATTAACTGCATCCAACTGGAGGGACGCAACTTCATCAAGGCATAGGGTATAAAAATTACGTGCATACCGTTCAAAACTGAAGTCAGAACTGAATGCCATAGTCCCACTTCACGCTTGAAATCCAAGACACAGACAATGGTCTCTCCTTCCGTGTAGTGGCAGGCCATAGTCAAAGCACGGCAATGGTTGATCATAGAGACGCGCGTAACAGTGACACCTATAAAATAGTAATCATGTGTCAATCAGTTTAAGGGAGAAGCGAAGTTTTACCTACCCATAACACTGCCTTCCTTATCAGTTGTATATTCAATATAAGCAGCGGCTGACTCATCGACCCGTAAATTGCCCACATTAAATTCCTTGGGCGGCTTGGGTAAATGCTCAGTTACAAACCATTGCAGTCGCGGCCAACCCTTCAATTTAGCTATTTCCCCGGTAGTCGTCGATTTTGGAAGACCTTTTAGACACGCCTCTGAGGTTAGTGCAACAGTTATGCCGCAAGAGCTCAACAAGAATCCCACCTGCTGGGGCGGTGTATCCGAGCTAGAAAGTGGCAGTTCTATTGGTAGGGGCACCAAGCCCCGAAACATGCAACCGTACCAGGCTGTAATAAAACTGAATACAATTCGCGATTAGGTTTTATCTTCACATCATACTGTGATTATTTTACTAACCTTAAAGGATCATTATTAGGATAAACCAAAGCCACTCGATCGCCCGGCTTGAGGGTTACTTGCTCGGGACCCTTGCTGAATATTTTTGTGGACAAAGCGTATGCAATCTTTTGTGCTCGTGACAGCAGCTTGCCGTATGTCAATGTGGTTGTTATTTTGCCATTAGGGTCAAGGACCGTAGCCATAGGGCTCTTAAAGGAATTTGTGCCATAGCGTTGAAGTGCACACTCCAGAGATCGTGGAAGTCCGGCCGGAATGGACAGTTGCTCGCCCTGTACGGGAGTCATTGTGCTACCCTCCGGTTTTGGGGCATTTGGGTCCTTTGTATTGGCAGCAATCTCAAGCTCAATGTCGTTATCTTCGTAGAACTCTGGCAGAGGTCTTCGCTTTGGTCTCTTAAGAGTGTTTAGGAGTTGTTGGATTTTTGCCGACACTTTCCATTTTCCATTCGCATCGGTTTCGCTCAGTTCATTTTGAGATACGTTCACATATCTTGTAACCCGGTCAGCGGCACGATGGGCGTTATTGAACTGAGTGATGTCAGGAGCGTTATCTAAAGAAAGAGCAAGAATTAATAAATTACATTTGTAATTTGAACACACATAGAGATATATTACAGTCAAATTTAGTTGATTGCGCGGAAACCCACTCTTTGCACTTTGCCATGGATACACAGAGACTGGCATTCATAAACAAGGTCAAGTACAAAACATTGCTAATCAACTCCATTTGCTCAGAGTCCAGCAACGGGTGGTATTGTATATTCAATTACTTACATTGCTTTTGCTTAAACGCTTTGTCAGAAAAGTCATTCTCTCGCTTGTATGCAATGGGAGGTGAGTCCGTGCTTGAAGTGTCAGATGTTGGCTACAAAAAAATGTTAAGCTATTAAATATGATTCTTTCAAAAGTACCAACAACACTTATCTAGTAGTAGGATGCGGCCATACAACACATCAAAGATGTTATATCGCGTTGAAACTTTTATAATAGCTAATAGGTACTCACTATTGGCGGCAAGTTTTGCGGTGGCCGTCGTTCTGGGGCACTATTTGATGATGTGTACTTCTGGCTTGGCGCTTGGGTCTGCTTTGCATCAAGCCTTGAATGCTGCTGTGAGCTCATCGATGACTCACGAACAGGGGGCTTTATAATAGGTTCGGGCGGAAGAATGCTGTTGCTTATGTGGTCACGCGGGTAATTGTACTCCTTGTCGGGGGAAATGGTCTCCTCGGGTATGGACTCGTCATCTGTCGATGAGTCCAGCTCATCATTGCACCCGGGGCTTCGGTTAAGGACTGATGTGCGCTTCGAAGGCATGGGGAGGCTTGGCTTCGGTCGACCTTTGAGAGCAGCGAGTGCCTGCTGTACAGCCTCCTGTCGTACCTCTGCAAATGGAAAGGATGTTTCTGTAAATAATCATTGACCGTTGGCTTCTACTTACCCGAATGATAGCGTTTCTCATTGTGCGTTACTTTGCGCTGTGTGCGTCGTTGGCGATGCTGACTATTATTTGACGATGGATTTTGAAAACCACTGGGCTCGCGAGTGTTTTGATATCCAGGATCGCCGACTGCACCCCCTTGTGGACGCATGTTCTCATAGCCGGGAGCCCCGACATTTCCGCACTGACCCGTCGATGAGGTGTTTGCAGAGGACGATTGGTGGTGGTCAATCTTTTTGGAATGTCTTTGCTGTGAAGAGGATAGAGACGGTACTTCGGTCACATAGCTGTAGCCCTCGCTAGAGACTACTACTCCGTCGTTGTTGATGTTTCCGTGATGGCTGTTGCTGTTGTTGGCATCTTTAACATTGTAATATGGCGGTGGCGGTGTACTCTTCGCCTTCTCGACTGTTCATGAAAATAGGCAAGAAATAAGCACTCGACAAAAGAAATACTTTTAAAAGCTCACATACCTTCATGCTTTTTCAGGAACGGCAGTAAGAGTTTCGCACGCTTCTTTTCATAGCCCTTCTGAGTAATGTCACCTAAAAATGGGAACGATATGGTTCGGTTTGCAGCAACTGTATCACAGTAAATGTATCCGGGAGCCGAGTTTGTTTGTTAAAAATTGAAATGCGACACAATTGAACGCACTTACACATGACTTACCCCCACACTTTTCTTTTAATTGGTGTGTGTCTGTGTGTGAAGGCGTTTGCAAAAGAAAAGCTAGGAACAGAACTGTAATGGGCAAAAGTATCTCAATACTTGTAACTTTCGCCCTAGGCATGTACTATTTAATGATCTTCCCTCAAGTGACGGGTCATTTAAATTTACACAATTATTTATATTCTTCAAGAGCATGCACAACATGAAATACCTAATCATACCTTCCGACAGCTCCAAATCCAATTCGGCGAGCTTCTCACGAATGTAGCCGGGCAGCGAGGAAGGATGCTCCATGACCGTAGAATTGGAAGTGGCTTTTAAATTTTATTTTTCCTCTTCCCTTATAGGCGTTGAACTTTTAGTTGGGCGCAGTACACACACACTCACACACACCCAGGCTGATACACCGCTACTTTCCCACTTGTCAAAAATCGATCGATTCACCACTCATTTTAATTCACATTTTGCTTACGCAAATCAATAGACCTGCAGCTTCCGCTGTCCGAGTGCTCCGATTCGAAGCCTTGGTATGCTTTTTCAAATACCAATTAAGAATTTGCACAGGAAAAGTAAACAAAGAAAAAGTAGCAGTACAAATCGATTTTATGATGTGCTAGCGAAAATTTTGATAACTGTCTAGGCACAAGGATGCATTGCGTTGATATCGATGGCCCACAAATCATCGATGACTACGAAAATGCGGTTAGGTGGTTTAAAGAGGATGAGTGCAGAATTCGTGCTCCGAATTTTGAGTGCTTTCTTTTGTTTAACTATTCACACCAGGTTGATTCATTTTTCAGACTTGTAGCCGGCATTTTGCATTTCGACGTTTTATCGATAGCAGTGTCATCGATAGTACGTAGTCTGTAATTAAAAATGCTTAAGTTTATTTTAAATGTGCTTTTAGCATTAAAATGTTTTTAAAATTTTTTGTTTATGCAGATAACTTGAAGCTGCGAGAGGAACTTAATGAAGGGCTTAGGCCAGCAGTTCAAAAAACAGTTTAAGCTGGCTGACGTTTTCAGCGCTAATCTGGCGCTCCTTAAGAAATGCCATAACTTCTATGTATATTCACATAGTATTAACTTTAACTTATACAGTCTGCGATACTTTTACTATGCAAGGAAGGTCTGCATCAAGACAAAGCATCGTATAGAGCTGCGTCGAATAAAGTCGACTATTGACGAGCAGTACGGAACGCAGCCGTATTGGAATAAGGAAGTTAGTGAATTGTACGAACTAGGTTTTATAAAAAATTCTTTAATTGTATTTACTCAGTAATGCAAAAACAGTTTACAATAAGATAAATCTGAAAATTTTAGGGATATTTTGAGGTTTACACATTCTTCTCGTCATCCGCATCCGTTATAATTATTGTTTATGGGAGGACAAGCGCTTATAAAAGGTCGAATTGCTGCTAGGATGTGTCAAATATTTATTTAAAGGATCATGATCATTATTGAAAAATAATAGAAAACCAAATGATAATTGATAATTTGCGAGCTGCTTAAAGCATACAAAAAGTTACTGTACTGTGTTCTTCCATGCCATTGCTCAGATGTATGTATGTTTTTCCAATGTGGTATATGCATCATATATATTGGTGTGTATAGATAGAATTAGTAATTTCATATTCTTTAAGTTGTTGCTTGTTGTTATGTATATAAAGGGCGGGTATGTGGCAGACAAACATTTCGGCTAGCAACGCGCTCCACGCCACAGGCCTACTCCTATTGTATAGCCATCTTCTAGCGGAACTCCGGCGCATCGTCCTGTGTAATGTCGCCGTACTTCCAGATGGCCAGATGCGCGGCTAGTGCTGCCTCCTGCGCGGCTCTGTACTGGTCCACAAGGTCCTTGAGCTTGCGCTCACGACGCTTTTCGGCCAATACCAGGCCTTCGGCGACAAGCTGCTTTCCAAAGTCGACCTTGGTGGTTGGATCATGTAGCGTAGCCAAGTTGGGCAACCCATGGACCTTCAGCTCCACGTTGAGCTGAACCTTGTGGTTTAAAACGTCTTCGGAAAAGGCACGCAGAGCCTCTTCTTTGTCTTCGTTGTCTGTTGGCAGGGCGACTAAGGCCAGCGCGTACTCAGTGGCGTACGGTTTCTCGCTGCTAAAGGCTGGGGGCAAGGCGGCTAAACGGCTAGTAGGCAGAGTCTGAAAAATAAAAAGATTTTATCAGACCACTTCCAGGGTTTAAATAAAAAATAATGTTTGTGTAGCTAGTGTGTGTGTTGCTACTCGAGGACAGGTGTGGGAGCATGGTTGGAACGCCCCCAGCTACTCTGCGCTCACTCCTCGCACGTAAGTTAAAGCTGCTCCTATTGACATAGGTTGCCCCAAAAAATATGGGGCATCCTCTGTACGTTCGAAGAGAATATCAAACGGTTTGGAATATAGAACACATTTTCGCAGCTGTAGGGTTTGGGCTACGTCCTCATGCTACACATGATAGTCACACGAAGAGACATATTTTTGATATGGCAAGCTTATGACTCATGCGTTTCACTTCAAGCCGAAAACGGATCTAAGGAGCTTGCGGAATTAACTTCGTCTACGTCTGAGATTTACACTTACCTCCTTGTTGCCATAATCGATGTACAGGACGGTAGCATTGCTGCCCTGGACTCGCTCCACCTTGGCGCGGTACCATTGATTATCAAGAGTAAACTGGGCGGCTACAAGGTCACCGCGCTTGGCCGTGTACGATCCAGATATGGGAGGGTTGGACTGGAAGTCGGCATGAAGCTTACTCATCAGAGTTTCGAGCTTGGATCCGTTCTCTACTGATTGCGCAAAGAATGTTAGAGTTTCGGTAATCTCAGTGACAATCACGTTTTCGTAGTTCACTTTGCGCTCCACCACCACCTTGTCCTCCTTCTCCTCCTCAACGACAGGTTTCTCCTCAGGCACTTGTTCGACATAGTTGGCCCAAATGTTCTTCTTGGCTGCCTTGGCACGGTCTTCGGCACTCTTCAACACGCGGAAGTATTCAGATTTTTCGGCACTGAAGTGCACTTCCGCCAATCCTTCTTCCACAAGGGCCACAGACAGATTGGCACCGGTGTCCGTCCATAGCCACCCAATCACTGAAGATCCAGCCTTGTCGGTGGTATCGATATGCACGGAGACGTCGCGTTGTAATACACGTTCCCGCGTAAAGGTCAGAGCCTCGTCGCCAAAGGGTTCTCCCTCTTGGGCAGGTACTCCATTTAGCGCCGGGCGGGAAGAGCGCGGACACGAAATGCCAGCCAAAAGGAATGTGACCAGGCAGCTGTCCTTTGGCACGAACAGACGCAGGCGCGACCCGCTGGCGACAAACTCAACGATTGCTTCAGAGCGCAGGGCGCGCTGCCACGAAGGCAAGTATTGGACCTTAATTCGGGAATGGTCAACAGTCAGATCATTTACGCGCAGCGTGGCATTATCTTTCTTTGCATGCAGACCCTTTAGCCCCTTTATAGCTTGCTGTTCGGCAGCAATAAGTTGATCGTATGCGGAAGATCTCTGATCGTCGTCCTGGCGGTAACGCACACACGTTGCCAAGCCCTTGGCCACCATAGCTTCGGCCACATTCTGACCACCAATCAACACAGTGTAGCAGTACTTCTCAGGAAAGTTCTCGCGAGGCGGCGAGATGTAATCCAGATTGCATTGAACCTTCTTGTTAATAAGCTTCTTGCGCAGAAACTCGCGAGCATCGAACATATGCGGAATCTCATAGAGGGGCCGGTAGTTCTTTCCGCGCGGCGGGGCCTTTACTATTTCCTCACCATCGGTTCCAACCACCGCTCGTTGGTCACGCGGTGGCCTTATGGACGAAAAGAAGACCTTCTTTACCTGGCCGTTCGAAAGACGTACGTTAATAGCATCGCCGTTGAAAACCTCAACAACATTGCCGGCAAAGTCCTTCTCCTTTGAATTGAAAGCGGGTGTTTTTGCTTGATAGTCTTGCCATTGGCGGATGCGTTTCTCCTTGGCACTGCGCTCAGCTGCACGCAGTTTATCAGCTCCTATAAAATGGCCCAGAAAAAAAAATAGTATATTAGATAAATTTAAAAGCATTAATGTATTGTGAATTAGGTAATGTTGACGGGGTGAAATGAACGCAGCAACCATTAACACATGTCGCGACATTCTTGGAGTCCGTCTTTCATTTAGCAACCGATTGCGAACAGTAAACAGCACAACATAAGGTAATTTACCAATTCGGTGCTGCGCTGTGCAATCGAGGTGCATAATTTGCATACAAAAACACCTTAATGAAACAATACTCTTGTCTATGATACAGCTTGGTTAGCATTACTTAAAACTCACCGGTCTTCATAACGGCCATCGACCAGTCTACACACTTTGCAAGTCCCTCGCGCAGAAGTGATTCCGCAATGTTTCCCTTCGGGTACAAAATCGACCCAATGAAGTTGGAGTTGTTTACCGATTCCAGTCGGATTTCCACATCGCGTTGCAGCAGGCGAGTCTCCACATAGTACCGGGCCTCGTCAGCAAAAGGCACCTTCACACTCAGGTCGGGCTTGCCGTCAGCATCCAACTTGACACCAGGACACCGAATGCCCGAAATCATTAGCGTAATGTAATGGAAGTCGGGCAGCAGGAATGCACGAACGGTGGAGCCATCGCGCACGTGCTCAATGATGGCCTTAACGGGCTTTCCTCCGTAGATATCCACCAGATGGGCAGGATTCTCGTGAGCCCACTTGATGTTGCGTACCTTCTCGGCAGGACTCGTGTTAGACGCCCACTTGCCGCGGCCAGCAGCTCGTGCTTGATCCTCCAACTCAATTAAGGTCTGCTGCTCAGCTGTCGGGCGGCCCTCGCGGCGCACCGAGACCAGACCCTCGCGCACAATCGACTCGACTACATTCTCACCAGTCTCCTTGTCCTTACCGATCCACACGAAGCCATATTCCCGGTTCGAGTTGGCGGGCTTGTCAAACGTGAAAGTCACTTCAACGCCGATCACCTTCTTGCGCAGGAATTCTCGCGACTCCCAGGCCCAGGGCTCGTCTTTAGTCTCGTCACCACCAGCTCCAGGCCGACGGGCCAACTTGGGGGCCAGGACATGGGAGAAGGTGATTTGTTTCTCCGGAGGCGGGGCACCCTTGGTGGCGCGAATTACTACTGTGTCACCGGAGAGAACCTGCAAAGTGCGGGAGGTTGAAAATCGTATATGGATTGAGGTTAAAATATAATGCACGTGCAGACTGGCTAGAGGTGGCAGAAGATCGATGGACCTATCGAATAGCACTATCGATTGTTAAGCACAACGAATGGAATAAATGCATATGCAACGAGCTCGGTAAATTGTGTTTTAAGTTCTCATATATTAAGGGACGCTTCTGAGCGATTCAAACTTGGATATAAAAAATTAAAACAATACAAATAAAAAGCACGTGCCCTTTTCAACAGATAGCGATAGTATAGGATAAGCGCCTGCGCTACATTGCCGCTTAACGACGGGGCGGATAGACAGGTATCGGTCATTCGATTTGTTCAAATTGACAAATGGAATTTGGTAGATATGCGGCCATACTCGAAGAGGCCTCTATCGAAACCGGTTTAGGGTGTAGACAAATTTCGATTGTCTCAGGCAGCAATTCCAGCGACCGCAGCGTACGTGGGCAATCTTATGGTTTTAAATATTTATAACACTGCGGGCCGCGGGGATGAGAAAATAATACACTTTTTATGCTACAATTCCACCATCAGCAAAACAATTGTGGGGCAGGGCAATTGTGGGGCGTGGGCTTTTACCTACGGAAGATCAACAGGTTCTTAAAGGGAGGCTCCGAAGTCATGGTGGGTCGAAATTATGACCGAGAGTTTGTTTCCAGGCTGCCAACGTCACCCATGCCGGATTCTGGCCAAAATAATTTTCCGTCAATTGATAATAGTTATCACAGCGGAACCGCGGCGGACAAAAGTCCACAGAGCTGACTGAAAAGGGCGACTGAATCAGGACGGATAGCAACTAAAATGCAACGCGCTTAACTTAAAGGTTGAATTACAATAGCCCCGAACAAATTACATTCATAAATAATAGCAAACCGCCTGAGATGCCTTTCGGAAGGCGTCTGTGCCGATGAGGTTAGAGACGAA
The DNA here is from genome assembly GCA_008042775.1 of Drosophila pectinifera. Lineage (NCBI taxonomy): Eukaryota > Metazoa > Arthropoda > Insecta > Diptera > Drosophilidae > Drosophila > Drosophila pectinifera. The sequence goes on from VNKC01000018.1 coordinate 37,126, forward strand.
CGCCGTTCGGCGCTCTAGTGAGTTCTCGGCACAGCCTAGTAATCACTTGAAGGCAGAAAAAGGAATGACGAAATGCCGGCATTGAATCCTGATGACGTGCCAGTGGCAAAGGCCCAAGTCCAACAACACAAGCCAAGACACCGCGCCGAACCGAAGAAAATCTGCCAGCTTGGCACCTTCCGATAACTTTCATTTCTTCAGACGAGCGTGTGCAACGTGTCACACACACGCACCGAGTCTATACGCGCGTCTCTTTCGCACTTGTCAGAGTTGCACTCGGCAGCTTTGCAGGCCACCGCGTTTGCCACGCTGATGAAAGATAATACATTTCACTTTTTACGTTCCACGGGAACCGCTGCCCACTCGGCCCACTGAGTTTGTGACTAGAAAGTACTTACTTGCTTCACGATACCGGATAACGACTTGGCTGGGGCTGGCGGCGCCCCGTCTTTCGCTGCTCCGGCAGCTGTCGCGCTGTTTGCGGTTGCCATTTTCACGTTAGAATGCGGGTGAGGTTTTTAGGCTTCAAAAGCGGATTACTTTGCGTTGATTTCGGAGGCTCAACACCGTTCCAACCTAATTAAGTTTTTTCACCAGAAGATTTTTGACCAGAAGCGAAGAAGAACCGCACAGTGTGACCGCGCCGAGAACGATAAATTATACCGTCGGCCCACCAAAAATATACTCTATTATACATTTTATTTTTTCAAATATACCAAAAATCGATCTACTTATGACATGAATATTGCTTTCTCAAAATAATTTTTTGCGTACACCAATTACTTAATTTCAAACCCCTATAAGACTATTAAGACAATAATTGAGCAAAGAAGTTAAATTTTATTGGGGGTTTGTCCAAAAAATTTTGACAAATTGTTAAATATTATCACAATATCTTAATGATTTGTAATAAACACTTTTTACACCGAATGTAAAGTATTGTGGTATTGTGGCCAAGTTTATGTTACTTTAAAAGACCGGGTAAAATATTAAAGAAACCTGCGATATTTTGCGTAAATATTATTAGTAAGAAACACAAATACCACTTTTTACACCGAATGTAGAGTTTCAACAGGCGTTTTAGTCAAATAAGGGCGACCTCTGGCGACGCAGTAACCAATTTTTGTTAACTCTAAAACACCTGGTAAAAGTATCGCAGCCAATTGCGAGGCTTAGCCTAGTATGTTTCAGCGCGTCATCGTTCGAATCGAACCATCACTAACGAGCAACAAACATCAACAATGAGCCGGCCAAACAAATTTTTCGGCGACAAAGCTTTCGAGCTGCTAAAGGAGTTGGGAAGATCTTCTCAAACCATTCCCGCCTTCGACGACGACGGCGTGCGCCAGGTGCTTGAGGAAATCAAAGCCATTTTCGAGGAGAACGTGGCGCAGGCCTCCAGTTACAACGCCTCAGGGGATCGGAGTCTGTGGCCTCTGCTGAACTACCGGCACGCGGCCTTGCAGCGGAACAAGCGGTGTCTGCTAGCCTATCTCTACGAACGTGCCAAGCGTATCAAGGCCTTGCGCTGGGAGTTTGGCCCCATTATTCCCGGAGACATCAAGCAGGTCCTGTGCGAGCCGGAGGTCCAGTTCTTCAACAACTACTCCAAGTCCCTAGCGGCGTACATGTGCAGCGCCGGCTACAGTCAAGGGCAGGGCATCGATCTCACCAACCACCTGTGCCCGCCCAAGTCGCTGTACATAGAGGTGCGCTGCATGGAGGACTACGGGAAATTCGAGCTGGAGGACGGGGAGGTGATCCATCTAAAGAAGAACAGCCAGCACTACTTGCCGCGGGCACAGGTGGAATCTCTTGTGCGACAGGGAATTCTGCAGCATTTAGCATAAGTAGATACAAATAAATTTAGAAGTAAACAAATTCACAAGTTGGCGTATTTTTGTTCTTTTTGTTTCTAAGCTATCGATATATTGAGTGAGCTGCCGAAACATCGGCACTGATTAATCGATTGGACAGCTGTTCGCCGGTTCATTACGTGATTTCTTGTTTTCTAAAAATTATACAAATTCGGTGAAAATGAATCAAGCGGATGTAACTAAATTAATGTCACAGCTGCGTATCGCAGTCAGACCTAATAAGCGTAATTTGAAGAACCCGGACGGACCGGAAGGGCGGTTGCTGAAGCTACGCAAGACCGTCACGGCATTGGTGAAGCACGAGCGTATTGAACTTTTCTACAATCGAGCGGACGAGGCTCGTGGATACGCTGAGCTGGTAAGCCCAAGCTCAGTTGGGATGCTTTTTGCGCTATTCCTCATTCCTCCCACATTTTGTCCTTTTTGCAGCTCATTTCCAATGCTATACGGTACGGAGACAGGCACAAAGGCACCATGGAACTGGCTGATTATTGGCTCCTTGAAAAGCAGCTAGTGCACAAGCTCTTCAAAGTTCTGGTGCCTCGCTATGAAAACTACAATCTGTCCTACACTCGCATGTACAAGGCTCCTCGAGATTATCCTGGCATTTACCACAGACAGTCTGTTTTGGAACTCAGAGGCAATCCGTACCCCACGCTTGCGACTGACCATTCACAGAACCGGAATCTATTGCACAATGTGCTTCTTGATGAGGCAAGGAAAGAGTTCAGACGTAACAAACTGGCCGATTTAGACCATAGTCAATAGATTCTGCTCGTCGTCATTAAATACGTTAAAGACTCAAAACCCGATTTATTATAAATGTTTGTATATATCAACAATCGAATGGCTTTTATTCGTTTCCTATACTCAGTCTCAGTCTATGTGCAAAATGTTGTCCTTACTCAATCAAAAACAGACAGGCTAACGCTCATGAAGGTTAGAGTTTGTTGACATTGCAGTGGCTTAGATAGTCCGATTTCCAATCTGTTGTATAATATACGGATTCGCTGTTGGTTAAGGATTGGGTGCGACATTTAGTGGCATTTAACTTACCCTTTCCTGTAAGGCATATATCCCGTAGCATTTCACAGTGGCTGTAGAAGAACTGGTGCTCATTTGTGGTGGTCGCGCAGATGGGTAGAAAGGGATCACAGGTAGAAATAGCCTTGCAGGCCGAGCCGCTGTCGATCACTGGCATAGATACCGACAGCGTAAGGGACAGCAGAATGTCCCAAATCAGGAACCAACACATGCAAATTGTCCGCTTGGCTGTGCTGTCCGAGTTGTGTCTGACGAGCATCTTGTGTGATATCGATCGGCAGCTTATGGTAATTGCAACATAGCTAGCAGAGAAAGCTTAAGGAATGGCTGTTGCTTCGATAAGAATTTTTAATACACATATGTATATAGGTACGCGCTATATACTTTTGGTTGTTATTCCTCAAGAATTTGTATTGCAGTATGTGTATGTGGTATGTGTTCTCCCCTCTGTCACAGATTGTACGGAGCTAAAGTTACTACCGACTCGAACAGCTATCCAACAACTGATAACCACTGGGGGACGGGACCTAAGCGCTGATGCATGCTAATTCGCTTCATGTTCCTGAACCCCAAGGGTTACCATGGAAACCAGCACAGAATACTGGGCTCTGGTCAAAGAATCAACGATAACTTCTACTTTCCACCGGGAGCTTTTGTTTCCGAATTCGGTATGAATGGGGTTGCTCAACTGACTGGAACACCGAACACCGGCTTTGTTCGTTTACATTCACGTGCAGTTGAAGCGGTCTAGATTCGTCGATATGATGCCTCCAGCTCACGGAAAACTGTGGAATCGCCTAAGCATTCAAATGACTTTCTAATGACACACGGCTGGACTTAACTGAACGTAAAATCCTTAAAAATATCTAAGCTAGGTAATAAAGTGCTAAAAGTTTCGTCAACAAATGCGAATTTCTCAGACACCACGGCATATGACTCACTAGATGGCCGCCCAGTATTTTTAATATATTTTTCAATTTAAAATAAGTATTTCCGCTTCTTATGCACATAATTATTATATTCCCAAAATCATCATTAGTAAAAAAGAACGCTCTAACTGAAGTTTTCGGATGCTCCAGTCATAGCTACTATCGTAAAAACTGATGTTGATCGAGAATATATACCTAATAAGGTCTGTAGCGATTTCTTGTTCCGGTTCCTTAGAAATACATGAACAGTGTCTGTTAATTTAATGTTATTATTGTCATATGGCTTTAAACTATGTATATGTATATGTACATCTATATAGGTCAAGTAAATAAAACGAGAACAATCTCTGAAGACATACATGTGTATAAGATTCGTTTATATAAGAATTGAATGATTTAGTAAAGTTTTAACTGCAGATTATGTATGTAATCGAAGTCGAGCCATTCTATATAATTGTTTGAGCTTTCCACTTCTCATAAAAAATTGTCAGGCTATGTCATCAATTTGCTTGTTTAAGGTGCGGTTGCAGGACAGAGCGACAGCCATCCCGTCATCCCGACTGTCCGACAGCCCAACCTTGTGGGGCTCAGACGGGTCAGGTGACTTAATTACATTTGCATTATTAAATTTTATGACATCTGTTGGACTCAATAACGCCTACATACTGACCCCAGGTCGTTGGTTGTTACGACGCCTCGCAGTTCATAGTGGATATTAAGAAGAGGGCAACCGGGGCTGTCACAGTACCCATTGTCCAATGTACAACGTTTCGCTTTACTTGCCAATTTATTTTACTTTTTTCGGCCAACCAACCAACCCACTTATTATTCCTTCAGCCCTTGCTCATGAAGCTGGGCCCAAATCCCTTGCAGAGTCGGATATGGGAAAATCGTATATTCATTGGGCAAGGACATTGGGTTTGCGTATGATTGTTTGCGATAACAGGTGATTGATCGAATTGGTAATTGCAAATCAGTACAGGCATCTTGGACAAGTACATATATTAATAGCTTATTCTACGAAGATTGTTAATCATAAATTTAAATGCCGCTACGTATAGGATTACAGAAAGTTTGCGGATACTTCAACGCGAGTTGGCGACATCGGTTGACCAGCAGAAGGGGCTGTTTGCACACACACCGTCGCTGACCCATCTACCATAAATTGCATGTAACTTTGGGTGGGGCTGGGGCTGGCATTACGCCATTATAGAGTCGCGTTGCTGAATTGAGCAAGAAACCTGCTTCAGGGCCACAATTGGCCGAGGGCAGCAATTATCCAACTAAGCGGAAAACTGCCGGAGAACAAGCCGTGAGTTTAAAAACGGCATTAGGGATAGCTTTCAAAACTTCCCTTGAAAGTACGTAAATGCTTCGATTTATCTGACTCAGTAAAAGTACTTCGATGGAGCGTGTTTATTTTCTCCCAGATTGTTGCCACCCACAGGCACAGAAGAGGAGCAAGCTAGGCAACGCAGCATTCTGTATAAAAATAGAATGTTAAATATTTATATGTAGAACATGCGCAGCTCATTGATAAAAGTCCTGGCGTTGCTGCGCCCTCTCTCAGTACACACGACCGTCGAAACACGACATACGAAATGCGAGAAAAAACGAGAGAAAGGGCTTTGCAGGAGCATAAAATCCTGTAGGATACTATACATGCCGTGGCCTTTTATGCTGATGTCCTTATATATTTCTGTTCAGTTTCGAAGAGTCGTGCAACGAGAGCAGTTGATACAATCTGTCGCCAACAGATATTCTGCGCCGTGTCTGAGTCTGGAGTTGTTTTGTGTGTATAACTAACGGTTGGTCCCCACTTTGATCGGTTCCGTATTATTTCACAAATCTGTGTGCAAAAATTGATTTTAAAACAGTGCCCCAACATCTGTCTCCGAAAAAGAAATCATATATAATATGCACTCTTGTGCAGTTGTGCTGTATATGGAAATAAACGGGCAGGGCAATTGCGTTGCTTTTTTTCTAATAGCAGGCCTCCTCTCTATTTAGAGATACATATTAGTTTTAAAAATTTTAAAGTTAAAGGGAAACTTATTTTTCCCCTACCTGGAGCTAGTCCGTTTTCATTCCGTTGAATGTATCTACCATCTTTTCTGTGCTAAGGTATAGGTTTTCCTCTTTTCCTTTTCGCAGTGGGTAGCAGCAGGAGGTGCAGCAGAAGTCACACCATGAGACATAATTATAACGCGCTTTTACTGGCAACGTTTGTGACTTGGTCGGGGATGTTGTGTAGCACAGCTTTGGGAACCACAGAGGGCCAAGAGACTCCTCTCGCGCTCCCCGTGGCAGAGCAGACCCAGCCCACAACGGCAATTCAGGGAGAAGTATGGGAGGAAGACGATCACGAAGTCCTAATAAGAAACGAGCGCGGCACCAAGAGCGATGGTGAGTCGAGGATTTAAGAAAAGTTTCGGGGATTTGTCTGTTGATTGTATTGTGGCTGGGATGTACCATAACTCTGCTTCTCATTCTTAAAGGTTTGTCATGCCGATATGGTAAAAATCCGTGGACTGAATGCGATACGAAAACCAATACTCGGTCCCGAACCTTGACACTAAAGAAAGGTGATCCAGCTTGTGATCAAACTCGCACTATTCAAAAGAAGTGCAAAAAAGGTAATAGTGGGCATAAGGGGCTTTACATCGAACCCTACTGCTGCCTACATCGAATACTTAACATTTTGTCCCACAGCATGCCGATATGAAAAGGGCTCCTGGTCGGAGTGCGCAACTGGACAAATGACTCGGGCTGATAAATTGAAGGCGAGCAGTGATCCCTCATGTGAAGCAACGCGCGTCATTAAGAAGAACTGCAAGCCTGGCAAGTCCAAGGATAAGAGTGCCAAAGAACAGCGTAAGAACAAGGATAAAGGTCAGTTGGCAAGCTCCGAGTTTTAGGCACTAAGCAACACAGTCTATGTAAATCCGCTGCACTCGCCTTTGGTGTTGCAAATGCGGGAGAAATTTCATAGTGTGAATAAATTAATCAAAATAGCATGGATACAGATTGATTTATTCAAAGTTGTCCATTGTTATTCCTGAGACAAACACTACATTCAATTTCAACCCCTTTAAAGAGTTCACAACAATGATTTCTCCGTTCTCTGTTTCTTGTCATTTTCATGCAGGCGCTCGCAAAGGACGTGTTTAAGTGATTCGATAATCGATCTTTTCAAATACCCCATCCCCAAGTTGGTTTGTGTCTCTCGTTTGTGAGGCAAATACTTTAGTTTAACCTGCTTATTTTTTAATATATTTATAACAAAAGAAACAGTGAAATCGCGATGGCATCAACTGGCATGCCATGTCTGCTATGTATACCCAAAAGGCATTTTAAGGAAATGCGCATATTGATTAAATGTTGTAGTTTGGTTCTCAGCAAACGATACACTTACACTTAATATTTAACGACAGTACGTTCAATTGTAAAACATAATAGAAACTTTGCGGAATCTAACGTATTTATGCAACGCAGAATAAAGAATATATTCATACAATACCATTACCATACCTACATAAATACCTAATTATTTAGTTTATTCAAGAAACGAAAATTAAAAGGCAAAACATAACTCCAATCCAAATCTACATAAAACAATCTCTGAAATTACAAAAACTGAATGGGCAGTTGCCTTATCGGAATAAATATAAATTCCTTAACGCAGCCTCTGAAAGTGTGTGACTGTTCAAGACCTTTCCATATATTTAGAGTTGTTCTCCAATTGAATTTTACATAATAATAACCGTAAACCGTAAATCTAAAAATAAAAGCCAAACAATTATTCTTATTATTGATGTGACATTTTGGAAAGTATCAGCGTCTGTATCTGATCTCAAGTAACACAGAACGGTACTGCGGTAAGGGACGATCGATGGACAGTATCAAATTTGTCATTCGCAGATAATAAATTTAAAAACACTTAGTGTAAATATTGTAAAAATAAAAACCTACTATAGAAAGAAAAAAGACACAGAAGTGGACACGGCGGGTCAGGATCAGAGATCCATCGTGTCTGCATTGTAGGCGATTGGCATTTTAAAGTAGTTTACAGCTCACTTTCACTGAATACTGAATAATTAAAGTAAATCACATCTGGGAACGGGAACACCTTCTTCCCGAAAATAATATACAGTCGAAGTACCGACATACACATACATATTCTGATCAAAAATTGTACCATTTCAAAGACATGGTTTATCTTTTTAATAAACACATATAAACTTAGAACGTTAACTACGACTTGATGTATTTGTCTGTAAGCAGTTTTACAACCATACCCATACCCATACCAGTCAAATTCACATTCACACAGCATGCTAATTCATAAAGACATCATCGTTAGGGGCAGAATTCGGCGAGTCTCTTGGTTCCATCAGGAATATGAGAAGATGAGCAAATGCCCCGAAGTAAAATGAAATTTGTTTACGTACGTATACATGCAGATGCATACAATATAAGAAAAAGAAGTAACTGAACTTTAATAAATACAAATATTACGGAATAACTCATCGAATAATTATTTTATAAAAGACATTTCGTTCGGAACAATTTTTGAGATGGTAAGGTGTAACTTAGAGCCTGAGCCTGGCTTGGGGTTTGTTTGAAAGCTTCTTAATCTCTCACGGGCAACCGGTGCTTTAAAACTGCCTTACCCGGTCAGAGCGGTACTTTCTGACTTGCAGCAGAGGTAGGTATTACTATGGGTATTAGTTAGCCAAAGATTCAACCCTACCGTCTAAACATCAGGACACAAGATGCACTTTAGTCCGGAAAATGATGATCAAACGCCGGGGAAAGGTCCTGAGGGATAGGTAATATTACAAAAACGGAGTTTTTAAAATGATTTTAATAGTTTTCCCCATAGCATGCACATATTTCTCGCTGTTTATTTTCCTTGTTTGCGTCCGCTGTTTGTTTCTTTACCAAACTGAATCTCTCTCGCAGGGAAATCACTCAAAACATGTTTTGACTGAGGTCTCGGAAACGAAATGGAACTGGGAACTGGGAAAGAGAGACGTATACTGAAACTTGCTCAAAACTGTATCTACTCGTATTTTGATATACATAATTGTAAAACTGCTCGAAGAACTCCAATATGTTACACAACGCATGGTCGTTGTTTACATTCAGTTTGCTTTAGTTCAGATATGAATGTGAGTATCTTGCATTCCTTCTATACATGTATGTACATACATCATCGATCATAATAAAGAATAGAACATGACCTGTGTTGAGTGTCCCGACTAGAAGATACCCGGAATCCAACGGCCAGGTCGTGTGTCCTTGCGACATTAACATGGGATCTCAGCAAAAAAAAACGGTTTAGAAGATCAAATATAGATAACAAAGATTTCGATCTCTATCTAGCTAAAAAGCTTATTAAATACATACTTCCTAAAGCCTTTAGTGATACCTCTCCTTCTATTAAATACATCTGCAAGAGATCAATATACTCGAATAAACTGTGCCGGGTACCGGGTGTGTAACTGATAAGAATGCATTTAATGTTTATTAATAAAGTCAACAAGATTTAAGGGGTCTGGAATCTCAAAATACAGTGACAGAAAAATTACTCGCAAATTGTGATCGAACCCGATGTTCTTACCCATTGCCCTTCGTCAATAAGTATTATTATTAAGGGATTCACACGATAAAAGCCTGCAATATTTTAGTGCTATATTGGAGCCGGCCGATGGCCTCCAGGAGTACTATTTTGACTTTTCATTACTGTGTATATAACATTTTTGATGGTACAAGAAAGCATGTCTCAATAGCTCTCCTCTCTCAGCCTCTCTCATTGCGCTCTCTCCTGGAATTGAGTAGTTTCCGAGCCTCTGGGGTTCGGCGAGCTGTGGCATTTCGCCCACTCAGTTTAGCTACAGCTCTGAATGCGTACCGATCGCGAGCCGCAATCCGCCACGTCGTCCAGTCGTCCAGTAAAGTCAGCAGATTCCTCAAGGCATTTCCTCGCCTTTCAGTCGGTGCACCCAGAGCTTAAGACTTGAACCCTCATCGCATATACCCGGACATTCCCTCTCTGAGATTTGAGCTTTGAGTGAGTTTAGCGGTTTCGGTTACTGCCAATGCGCGCGCAGCATAAAAATAAGACAGAGACACCCCCTCCTGTTGAGAAGAACTGCGTCAAGTGAAAGAGAGAACGGCATATAAGAGTTTCTGAGCCATTGATTTAAGAGGGTAGGGTTAAAAGTGTACATTTTACATTTTGGATAAAGACACAGGACATATTTTATTTGGGTTTCAAAACAATCTATTTGGTACATGCTTGATCAAACCGAATTATCTTCAGTGCATTTTTTCAGTTCCAATATATTGGACACATGTCCACCAGATGCACTGCTATAATAAACCTGACTGCTTTAGTATTCTTCCAAAACATTATTTTCACGTAGCACACATTAGCGGTAAACGATACGAAAGCATTGATAAACGGAATATGTTCAGATCAAAACTGCTGAAATGGGCCTCTATTTAATGTACATTCTGACAATTTTAAGTTTTCAAAGGCTATTTTCCAGATCATACGTTTTTTGAGGTTCCCAAGGAACTCGCGTCGTATTCTTCTGTGTTCTTGTTGTTTTCTATCATATTCCGCTTAATCTCGAGATCATATATTTAATTTCAGTTTAAGTTTTGAGCCTAAGGTTAATCAAAGTATTGTTTTCCAGTTTTGCTATATCGTAGGCTCTTATCTTCTTATCTTCTTAAAAATATTATAATCTTGAAACGTTTCTTGATTTTAGATCCCCGATCGGAGCTATGAATCTTTTTCTAATTTTAACGACGGTTTCGCAATTAGTACTAGTGGTGCTGGCACAGATTGATAGCGAAGATGGGGTTGCTGGGATCCACCTGGTAATGAAAACGGGCGAGGGCGAGGTCGTACACCTGCGTCCGGCTCGTGGGGCTGTAGAGGAGGAGGCAGCCGCCACGTCCGCCATCAATGGAGACACTTACCGCCTCAGGAACAGCCGCAAGGGGAATAAGTCCCAAGATCTTTTGGGAGGTCACAAAGCGGGCTCCAAGAAGCCTTCTGCCGCGGAAAATGGCAGTGCACCGACTCCGCACTCGCAGCCCAAGCACAAGCAAGGACACAAGAACGCGGACAAGCCACCCCGACAAGGAAATAAGCAACAGCACGGCCATCAGCTCCACCATGGAGCAAGCAAAAGAGCAGGTCCCAAGCCGAAAACGTCCAACAATGGTGAGAAAAGACACTATCCAAATTAGAATTGCTTCAATATTTCAATATCATTTATTGCAGGGTCGACTTGTCGCTACGCCAAGAGCTCTTGGTCAAACTGTGACGCCAAGACCAACATTCGCACACGAGTCCTGTCTCTCAAGAAGGGAGAGCAAAACTGCTTGCCAACACGAACCATACAGAAGAAGTGTAGGAAAGGTGGGTGTCGGTGATGTGGCCATTACATAATCTTCGAAAGCATTATCGCCAAACCATAGGCATCCCGCAGATGACTTGGATTGTGCAAACGCCGTCTAATTGGGGCCACCGGCTCCACTTAATCATTATCGTTGACCTATATACGAGCCGTGTCTGTAAAATCAAAGTGCGCCTTTTGTCACAGCGTGTGTCCTCCAATTAGTGGCAGCCCCGTTCTGCGTCAACTATTTTATGGGTTGCTCCTGCTCCCCCACCTAGGCCATTCTGTTTTTCCGCATTTCCTGAACTACACAACAGAATAGAATGAAGTATAATCAAATCCACGGAACCGTTTTAATGAATTATTTTATTTTCCACACATTATTTCGAATAGGCTGCCGCTATGAGAAGGGTGCTTGGTCGCAATGCAGCGCCGGACTAATGACCAGAGAGGACAAACTGCAGGCAGAACCAGTTGGCGGCAATGACCAGAACTGCGATCCTATGCGCACCGTCAACAAGAAGTGCAAGGCAAATGGAAACACACCAGCCGGAAAACAACACGGACCGAACCGTGGCACAAAGGATAGGAAGCAGAAGGAGAAAAGTGAGTCTACAGGCAGTCTGATTTGCTGAATATTAACTTATTTTCTTTCAGGTGCTCGTCGCATTTCGTCTCACGATTGAACAACTTTTATAATTAAGCATTTTATGCACTGTAAGCAGATGCATTGCATTATACGAGCGGTTATTTAGATGTTAGATTCTACATTTTTGTAAAAACAATCCAATCCAAACATGGTTCATTCAAATATTTAAAAAAAGAGTATTTTTATTTGTGTAACCAGAATTCAATCAGGTTTAGTCTAACGGTAGAGATAGGTGCCAGAATGGCAGGGTTAAACCTAACCCTTTCCCTCATAATTAAACGGAAATTAGCAAAGTTTTATTTTTTTCGATTCCACGCAATCAAAGTATTATTATGGAAGTTTCAGTCAAACTGGGAGACTAGCTTCCGATTAGGAGGAAATATTTATTCTAAATGGGGTTGGAAATGTGTATTTTTAGTTTTGAATACCCTCTGAAAGGGTATATATGGGCGGGCAGGTGTCCGTTTCAAACTAATGGTGTTCCGTCTTGCTGAGCGATAAGGCGAAATGGCCACTGTTGCCACTACCAAAGCTCGTTGTGCTCGCTGCGCTTGGAAATGCTCCTCTAATGTTTGAATTTACATCGGAGGTGAAACTTCTGCCTGCGGCGTGTGAACTGTTCCCGAAGTTATTGAATCCACCAGATCGGACACCAACACTGCCCCCGAATCTTCCGGTATTATTACTGTTAAAGCTGTTAAAGCCGCTCGATCTGCCGCCACTGTTGTTATATCTCCCGGACGAACCGCCGCTGCCGCCACCACCACTTCCATTATTCCGAATTGATCCTCTTCCTCCACGATGCCGGTCACGGCCTCCCGAATCGCGAGCCAAGCTCTCCAACTCCGGATTAACATTTTGATTGGCTTCGCGAAGTATTTCGATGAGAGCACGAGCGCATTTAACATTCTTGCGCGTAAAAAAGGCGTATGAAGTGCCTGTTGAATGCTTACGTCCAGTCCGTCCGATCCGGTGCACGTAGTCCTCCGAGGACTGCGGAAAATCAAAGTTGATTACGTACTTGATGCCATCAACATCGAGGCCCCGTGCAGCCACATCAGTTGCCACCAGAATATTAGCTCGTCCGCTGCGGAAGTCATTCAGCACGCTATCGCGGTCAACCTGCGACTTGTCACCATGGATGGATCCGACGCCAACCCCAAAGGCATTGATGAAGCGTGCCAGTTCGTCGACCTTCTTCTTGGTGGCAACAAAGATGATAATCTTGCCGGGTGCGCTCGGCTGGTCATAAATGTGCGAGAGCAGCTCCTTTAGCTTGGCTCCCTTCTCATGCTCCACACACACCTCCACATACTGCCGTATGTTGTGGTTGGCCGACAGTTCCAGTGATCCAATATTGATCTACTCGAAATTGTTATTTATTTTTCTATCCAATTAGCATCATCACAGATCAATGGCTCCCTTTCTTACCTGTATGTAGCTACCTAGAAAGTCCTCCGCCAACTGGCGCACCTCTTTGGGCCAAGTAGCACTCCACATGAGTATCTGGCGGTCCGGTCGTATCTGTCCTAGTATCTTGCGAATCTGCTGCTCGAATCCCATGTCCAGCATGCGGTCAGCCTCGTCCAGTACCAGGTAGGTGCAGCGTCGCAGATTCGTGGCTCCGGCCTGCAGGAAGTCGAGTAATCTCCCCGGCGTTGCAATGACGATCTCGACCCCGCGCTCCAAGTCATTGGCTTGCCTGGAGCGTGGTGCTCCGCCAAAGACACAAGTGTTGCGCACAAAGGCAGTCGACCCGAAATCATTGGCGACCGTCTGGATCTGCTGGGCAAGCTCCCGCGTTGGGGCGAGCACCAGGGCTATGGGGCCATCGCCTCGTTGTAGACGTTGCTGTCCATTAATGTGCAAAATGGCGGGCAGGATGAAGGCCAGTGTCTTTCCGGAGCCAGTCTTAGCTATTCCCACCAAGTTGTGACCCGACATGACTATGGGCCAGGCCTGGGCCTGTATGGGCGTAGGCTCCGAGTATCGCTGGCGCCGTATCTCGTTCATGCAGTAGTCGGGAAAGCATACTTCGTCAAAGTGTTGTATGGGATTGGGCGCCTCTCCGCGGATCGTAATCTCGTGCTGCGCCCGGTAGCGTTCCACTTCTTGGGCAGGGCGATTGCCAGTCAATGGGTGTTCCCGATAGAACTGCTTTTCAAAGGGAGTTAGCTGCACATTGGTCCAGTTAATACCTCGCAGATCTGTTCGAATAAGACAGTGAGTACAAATCGGAGACATCAGATCTGGACATACCAGAAAACTCCCCATTGGACGCCGACGCCCCGCTGCGATTAAATCCACCATTTCTTCGCCGAGGACTGCTCCGTCTACCATGTCTGTCTATGCGACCGGCATGCACTGAGTGCGTTAAGGAAAAACCGAAATACGATAAATGAGGTCGTCCTTGCAGAAAAGCCCGTCCTACGCACCTCCACCTCCGCCACCGAATCCCCGATTGAAGCTACGTGGTGGCGACATTATTGGGGTCTCCACTAGAAGCTTGCCGGTAAAAATAGCTTTTCCTTTTGGATAGAAATCGCACACACTGGATATAAAGCTGGTAAGCTGGATAACACCGCTGGAATATTCAGATTTCAAACCAGTCCTCTACTCTCATCTCCTCCGTCGTCGGAATCTCGAAGCTCTAGAGCAGTAGCTACTTATATGGGGCTAAATACAATTCACTTTTATAAACACAAGAAAACTGCACCTGTACTTTATTTGTGTTGGTCGATATAAGCTTTTGTGGCATCCACCGATACGATACATCGGGTCGTATACGATATGCTGCCGTACTCAGGACTGCGCAACATGGCGGACCCGCAATATTTGCGAATTTCAAATGCAGCACTTCGGGCTGATGTCTCTTGAAAAAGCTCTCATTGAATGGGTGCCAGATCTTCAAGCAACGTGGGAGTTAAGAGACTTTTGTTCGAACAAAATATAAAGGCATTGAGTTTGCTACCAACAATCATAAAGTAAACGCTGAATAGTCCGTCTGCTGCGACAAAATTATACCGAAATATTTCACACTGAAGAACAAATTATATAGCTCTCGGCTGACAGAAAAATGTCAAATTTAATAGTGGCTAGTTCTGGAAACTAAAACCCCATCGCAACTCCATTGCAAATGACTTTAAAAGAGATCGCGCAGCTGCTGCGCAGATGCCCGCGGTTTGGCCGCCATCTTATTACTAGCCGGGCGTTCACCTTGGGTCTGTGGCGCCCCATGATCGACGCACTCCAGCTGCTGCGGGCGGACAGCACGGAGGCTGGAAACTCGCGAGATGCTGGATGCACTGCATGTTGCTTGAGATTTTTGTCACATTCCTGCGACGCGTCAATGGTTTATGTTGCACATCGACGCTACTCGACGCATCAGAGGACGTCCACGCAGATACTGTCAAAGCTCTTTCCGCAGACCAGCATGGAGTCCAACGAACAGGAGAGTTGCGAGCAGCGCCGGCGTGAGGAGGAGGAGGAGATGAGGGAAATGGAGCGTGCTTGGAAGCGGCTGCAGCAAGGCTTCGGACTCTTTAGTGCGGGAGGCATACTTTTCTCACTCTGGGCCATATATTATTTTGGCCAACCGGCTGTCGACGAGCAGGGAAACGAGGTTGTTGACGAGTTCAGCGATTTGCCGCAGATGCAGCAATATATGGCTCGAAGCTGGAAGTCTGTGAACCACTTTCAACGATTTATCCAGGAGCCATCAAGTCAAAAGCTGCTCCCGGAGCCCTTACAGGCGCCCTACGTCCAGCCAGCCTATACCCTGGTTCTTGAGATTAAGGACGTTTTGATACATCCCGACTGGACGTACGAAACTGGCTGGCGCTTCAAAAAGCGTCCTGGCGTTGACCTATTCCTAGAGGAGTGTGCAAAGTATTTCGAAATCGTTGTTTACACGGCAGAGCAAGGCGTCACGGTGTTCCCGCTGCTCGACGCCCTTGATCCCAAGGGCTGTATTATGTATCGTCTGGTTCGCGATTCAACGCACTTTGTTGAAGGGCATCATGTGAAAAATCTGGACAACCTCAACCGAGACCTGAAGCGAGTGGTAGTCGTGGACTGGGATAGAAATGCCACCAAGATGCATCCCTCAAATTGCTTCGCGATACCGCGCTGGTCAGGAAACGACGACGACACGACCCTTTTCGATCTTGCGTCGTTCCTCCGTGTCCTAAGCACAAACGGAGTCGATGACGTCCGCGAGGTGCTGCACTACTACAGTCAATTCGGAGATCCCATATCACAGTTTCGGGAGAACCAACGAAAGCTCGATGAACAAATGCAGGCGGACGAGTTGGAGAAGAACTGCAAGTCAAGGCCGGTTGTCAAGAACTGGACCCGTGGATTCAAATGGAATTAAACGTTGTGCTTCTGATGTCCCATTAGATTTTTCGACATTTTAGTAAAGAAATTAAGCAAACTAATATTTTATATTTTCATTATTCAACGGAACTGCTCCTCTGGATTTTGCTCGAGCCGCTCGTCTAACATCCTATGGAGCTCTACTATGTTGCTCGTAATAGTCTGGCTTCTGTCATTCATCTCGTTCATCTCCAATTTTTCGACCCACGTGTGGTTGCCCACGCGCTACCGTTGTTGACTAGAATTCAGTTCTAGTTCCTCCCGCTCCAGCATTGTAAATATTTCGAAGATTTATAATTTCGACCATCTGCCTAGGGCGCTTCAAGACCCTCGAATGCATTTTCAAGGTGAGCGGGTCAAGTATAAGCAAATAATTTCAATAGAGTTGTAGTGAGAGCCGGCCTCTCGAGTTCCGAATAATAATTACGGATGACTTCAATTAAAGTTGACGCCATTTCCATGTTGGCCATTGTCATTGCCATTATGATACTATTCTATGTATATTGCTTGAGCAGTAACAATGTATTGGGAGAGAAATAAATTTCTATCAACATTGCCAGGCTTTACTTTGGTACCAATACCAAATTGGTATGACGATGCTTACTTTGGTTAACCAATTGTCATGATGCAAAGTTTGAATACTAATCACATTCCTATACTACCCAATACCTGAAATTCTCAAAAACTTCGACTCTGATTTAAAACCTTCGAACCCTTTTTTTGTGGTCCGAATTCTAGATTGGTTTAATTGGTAGTTGTGGCCATTGGTTCATGAATAGGGAAACAATTTCAATTATCATGGCGTTGGCAAGCTGAATAATTCGCACATGTTTGCTGCGATGCCTGTGGATGTATCTTGGTCCTGGCATACGCCCCTTGTGTTTCAGACTCGAATTTGGTTTGGCGTATTCTCTTCATGTTCAAGTGTCGGTGTCTCTATCTGTTGGTGACAGTGACAGATTTGAGTTACATGCAAAACTCCCAGTACCGGCGGTCGCCCCATTAATTCTCTTCCGATTGTTCTGTAAGCAGCCTGGTAATACTTTCTGGGCTGACATTTGGTATTTGGTTATACAAACATAAAAATAGGAAAAGTATTTAAAAACAGGAATAAAATACTCTGAAGAGCCTATGACTGCCTCAGTCGGTGTGCGAGATGTGCCGTGGCATTGTCCTGGAGGATGTGGTCCTTATATGCAATATAAATACAGGACGCCAGGACTAACATGAACAGGAACACGCAAGCTCAGCAACATGTTGCTGTTCTGCAACGGTGTGCGTGAACACGTGCCAAAATAAAGGGAGACGGAACGGAGTTGGGTGGGTCGTCGTTCGCTAAAGTTCTCAACATACTACACATAGCAAAATGAGTATTTCTACAATCAACAATTAGGCACTCCACTTCACCACTGGGTGAGTCATGCGCACTGTCGTTAGGGGAACCATGGAGCACACGGCAACCGCAACAAAGAAATATTCGGCGATGGTGCGCATAGGTGAAAATCAAGTCGGAGGACCTGTGCGTGGCTGGTGTTGCACCAGAGTCACAACTCAACAAGTAAGCAGCCTTTTTTGGTGGCCACCTTGGAGTCCGGACTCTTGACTCCGGGCAGGGCAGTGAAAATATAGCTTCGGATGAGCGTGGAACTGTCAAAAGTTGGCTAATCAGAGCGCAAGCGTCAAGTGTGTGTTGCCAAATTGTTCGGCACTGGCACTCTCCTCAGCACTGGGACTCGGCATATGTCAGCTCAGCATCCTTGCCGAGAAGGCGACGGCGACTATCTCATTTACTCGCAAGCTGCAGCAATCGCGAGCGCGGACAAGTTCAGTTTGGTTTTGACGTAACGGGCGGAACAAACGTTGGGTGTCGCGTCTCTGTTGTGCGGATGGAGAAGCATTGCACACAATAGGGCACTTCGAGGATACTACGAAACGCATGACAGTGTGTGTATACAAGGATAAATGGTTATGACAGTGTGTAAAATACAAAATGCTGGAAATTACAACATATAGAAATTCGCGTTGATACTTTAATCTCCGATGATTCACAATGACTTTCAACTCTAATTTCACTTCTACTTCGATTGCCTGCCTGGCTGAATTTCCTTCTCTGCAGTTATTGAACAATAACAAATGCTGGCCCACCCCAAGTCCCATATATTTCCCAATCCGTGTTTGATTTACATCTGTCTGTACTGGCTGTACTCCAAGAGGAGTGATTAGATTTGATGCATTGGCTACGCATCCTTCACAGCCACACCCTGAAATGGGAGTGCCTTCGTCATTCACGGGGGAAACGACCCTCGCCTCGAATAATTAAGGTAGCTCCACGGTAGAAGTCACAGTGCTGAGACGCTAAAAACCCTGTATTCCGTGTTGCGCTAGACATTTACAATTTACATTCAGCATGTGAGCCGAACTCAAACCAAATAATGGAAATCAAATAATGAAGATCAAATTGGGATAACTATTCGTAATATCGTTTTCAAGAGATACGTAATAAAAAAAATAATGTGGCTTATCAAATTTACTTTTATCCCACTTTTGCTTTGGCTTTGGAATACGATTCCTCTCACAAGAGACATTAAATATAGAATGTGTTTAAAATTTTAGAGTCCTAAGGAGCTTAGCGATAATATCCAGATATTTATCTAAAGAGGCTTACTCCAAAACTGTTTGATTCGAGCCCGTGTCTTCAATGCTTTCATGACCTTAGCAGTAAGTGCTGATTCCTAAAAAAGTTTGCTCATCCATCACAGCCGATTAGCATCGTTTTGTGCGTAGTCTGAAGGATGACAACCGAGACCTATTTGGACTTGACGTATGAGCGAGGCAAGGGGTCAAAGCGGACTTTGCGACCAAAGCTTTTAAAATTAACAGATGTGACTATACCGCACCGCAGTCGGAAAAAGAACAAAGTTAAGGTGCGCCCTTGTAGATTCACCAAGTAGTTTCACGTCGTCATATGGCTCACGCACATAATTATTATTATTTCAGACGAAGGACCGCTCAACCATTTCGGTGCGCGAGCGTATATACGATGATCCGGCCTATACTGAGGACATAAGCCACTTGGCAAACCCAATGCGCCGCAGCAGCATTTCCGGCAAACCCCTACAAGAGCACAAGTCGCGGTCCGACGCTTCATCCAGCAGCCTGTTGGCCAGGCACCAGCTGACCAAGGAGCTCCACCAGTATGTGACAGGGAAACAGGGCAAAAACAAGGGCTCCCAATTGACCACTGCAGCGTCCGGTAGCACAGCCGCCAGCTTGAACTACGAATGTGACTCGAGCAGCACTGACAATGAGCCGCTCGACCCTAACAAGGGCAGCAATATGACCCGCCGGGTCCGGAGTATGGAGCGCAGCCTGGCCATCACGACAGTAGAAAAAGGACCGAACGAGAAGAAGGTCGCTCAGAAGCGCAACTCTAAACAGAAGAGGAACCTCAGTCTCGACAACAGTCGCCATCTATCTGCAGGCCATCCCCATACACATCGGGAGGCGGTAGTGGCAGTGGGAAAGAAGGTCCACGACATAGAAAGTCGTCCTCGCAAGGAACGTAGTCGCAAGTACTATAGTGAGGGCGCCACGGATGTTGTCCAGGCGGAGGTCAGCGAACTAGACGACGTCTACTCCGCCCGCAGCTCGGCGCAGGAGTCAGCAGCCACAGCAGCCATCGAGGCAGTTGGTGAGGCAACGAAAGTGGCGATTGGCAAACGCTTCCTGCGTGGTGAAATTGGAATCAAAAGCTTTAATTACTATCTGCTCAAGGAGGGCTTGAAGAGCTCGAAGAAGGTGGTGGACAAGGCTGGAGGCGGCGGACCACCAGCTCAAACAGCCAAGGTAGAGAAACGTCATTCCCGCAGCGAAGAGAATATATACGAAGAGATCTTCTTTAAGGATACCCCGAGCACAGTGTCCTCGTCGCTCACAGGTGCAGTAAGCGGCATCCCAATGTCCGTCGCCTCCGCCTTGTCCGACAAAGACGCTCAGATAACACATGGTATGAGCACGACCAGCGAGACAAGCGGTGCAGATGCTTTTGCCGATTGCGAGATCTGCATGAAACAGTGTAGCAAGGACAACTGTGAGTTTTGCCTGGCACAACAAGGTGGGCCGACACTGGCAGGTGGCAAGCTGAAGGTCCAGCCACAGCAGCCAGAGCCCTACAACAGCCACAGGCCCCAGGAGGACAATATTGAGGTGCGAACATCGTCGACTGCACCGGCCGCGCATATCCTGGAATTTCAGTCATACAACCCTAACAATCCAGGCGTGTACAAAATCGAAACAACACCAGTGGCCATAACTGGCGACTATAATCCGATACTCCAGTTCCAGCAATCCTCGGCGACCACATCCACCTCGGCGACCACAACACCCAGCGAACAGCAACAGCTCCAGCATCAGATTTATGGCGGCTACTACCTCTCGCACCAGCACGCCCATGCGCAACAGAGGCCTTTCCAGACACCCATAGTAAGCAATCCAATGTCGAGTCAATATGCCGTGGGCGGCAGTCTGCTATTGGCCCAAGTGGCCGGAGCTGGGGCTGCACACGGTTCTGCCACGCCACCTCGAAGGCTGCAGCAGCAACACTACATTCTGGGTTACCAGAACGGAGGTTCCGCGCCAGGAGTGGCTTCCTTGCAGCGGCTGAATACAAAGTCCTCCTCCTCCAGCGACTCACTACCCTACCACAAATACAATACAATGGCGCGCCTGGAGGCCAACGTGTTTGCCGCACCGGCTACTGGAGACTTGTACTACGCCGTTAGCGGTGCACCGCCACTCCACCCGCTGATGTATGCTGCCAGCCGGCCCATCGGCGGATCACAGATCCTAATGGACCCCTACGACCCCCAGATGTACAAAAGTGACTCCAAAGCCTCCATTCTTAGCGAGTTCTCGCTCCGCAGCAGCGACAACTCACAGCGCTACGCTCGTCACCCCCATCGACGACACGGAGGACGGGTGAGTGATTCGAGTCTCTTTTCGGTATATTCAAACTCTGGTCAGAGGCGCTTCTACGGAAGCTCAGATAGCAGATTCGGCTACGATTGCCGACGCTGCAGCTTGGATGGGGTCATCGGGATGGGCTCGGGAGTCGAAATCCCTCTAACGGGAGCTGACAAGTGCAGCTATTCGGACAACTGTCGGTATGAGTGTCGGAATTGTGACTGCTCGTCAAATTACTTCAGTTCCGATTTTGATGACGTGTACGGATCAATTGCGCGTGGCGGGAGCAGTGGCATTCCCCGCAAGACGGCAGCTGGGACCCTGCCATCGAGTACTCAGGAGGAGCAAAAGGACCAAAAAGAGAGTGAGGCACCGCCCATTGAGCAGCAACAGCAGTTCACTGTTCCGCTGGATCTGAAGCAGAACAAATATGCGCAGGATTTCTTCAAACACGTGAACGACGTCAAACGCAGCATTTATCAGTCAGAAATGCAAAGGAACAATAGCTTAGAGTCCTCGCGACGAGGCCCAAGAGCCGCTAGCACCACCAACCATAATTCAAAAGCAAGTCCTAAACGCACCGCCTCCCAGGAGCCCAGGCCAGAGCCCGTAGTGACGACACTACCACTAAGCAGGGGACGTCCGGCTGGCGGAGCGAAGCCCACGCCTGCACCCAGAACCAGTCTACAGTCGCAGACCACATTGCCAACTACTTCCGGACCAAGTGAGTGATACTATCAAATACAAATTGCACCTTGAATATGTGCACTAACAGTGATATTTTACAGGAGACCCCACGCCTAGCAAGCGCAAGATTCAGCCCAGTGGCCGGAGGGAGTACCCCTCCCTGGATCGACTCGTTGCGTCTTCTACGGGAACGATTCCGAAAAGGCATAACAGAACAGTGGCGGAGACGGACGCACTAAGCCCCATGCTGACCTCGGTTGCCTCCGGTGCCGGAGAAGGTGGAGTTCTCGGGGCTAAGCACTTGAATGTTGCGGTGGAAGAACAGTTGCCGATCAAACGCCACCATCGCGGATCAAAGACACATCAGAGTGCACCCGGTCCCAGTCTCCGCCGGAAGGACATTCCGGCCCCTCCTCCGCCCTCTCCAGCTACCTATTCAGACCTACAAGAGCTGAAGGCAAATATGGAGGGTCTTCAAGACGATACCAAGTCGCGATGCATTGAAATAGAAGCTAATGAAAAATCGACGGCTGATCAGAAGGCAAAGCGATTGGCTTCCACGCAGTCAAAGAAAGTGTTAGAGGGAGCTGCTTCAGCTTCGCTTAAAGTCTCAGCAAGTCCAGCTGAGCTGGTCATGGAGCCGGCGACGGATATGGTGAAAATCAGTGCAGCAGAGATAGACGACAACGACGTGTTTTACGACGCCCGCAGCGAGGATTCGGGGGGTGGCATCATGCCCTCAGAGGCCAGTGATCATTCGAAACAGGTATGCATATTTTCCCTCTCCTTAATTTATTGAGTTTAAAAATGGGTGAATCTATCCGTTTCAACTTATTAGTTAAAACATATGTATATGAATTCACATATATGAATATACGTGCATATTTGAATTTATTATAAGTATGTATGAGTATGCAAGTATTTTGAATGTATTCAAGTATTTTGTATGTGTGTATGGTAAGAAGAAACAATAATGTGGGGTGTGATATTGTAGAACATAGAGGAGTTTAGCATCATACCTGAGATGAAATACTTTGACTGGGCCTTTCGACTGTAGTGGTCTGCTCGTCAGGCAAGTGTGGATCTCTTTAGTGATCTTCTCCTAGGGACTTCAAGTACGCGCAAACTTGCTGCTGGCCCGACACTCATGAAATTTTCTTATTAACTCAAATTCGCTGCACAAGTTCTTTGATTTGTTTTAGAGGTGTAAAATCCTTGATGACACTATCGATAAAATCAGTCGTTTTTCCACTCTAAGCTGGGTTTCAACTACAATTCCACTTAATTGGACTTAGAGCACGTATTTACATATATATATTTGTACGTCAAATTAGCGTCGCTAAGGACTTCAAGTACGCGCAAACTTGCTGCTGGCCCGACACTCATGAAATTTTCTTATTAACTCATATTCGCTGCACAAGTTCTCTGATTTGTTATAGAGGTGTAAAATCCTTGATGACAGTATCGATAAAATCAGTCGTTTTTCCGCTCTAAGCTGGGTTTCAACTACAATTGCACTTAATTGGACTTGGAGCACGTATTTACATATATATATTTGTACGTCAAATTAGCGTCGCATAGTTAGCATCGAATCGGAACGGTGAGAAATGGAACACGGAGGTGTTTTTTTATTTTTAACCTATTTTGTAAATTAGCTTCTAAATCGAGTTTAATAAAGTACCTACGTGTTATGAATTTTATGTTTTATTTTGAATGTGGGCAAATTTAAGATGTGCAAGTGGCTTAAATATCTACTTGAAAAATCGACACCCCATTTTTTTTTTAACTGCTCCCCTCACAGATCGTGTGCCAACATGCACGGTACCCCACATTCTGAAGCTTTTCTTCAAGAATTACACTATAAAATTTCAATAAATTCCTTCCGTCAGTTTTATAGAAAATCGCCCAACAGTGGGCCAACCTATGGGAAGCTCCCAAAAACAGGCTCCAAAAATTAAAATTCATATAACTCTACTCTCTGGTCGCGTGCCAATATGCACGGTATATGAGCTTATTGGGAATCCAATAAAAAATATTTGGTGGAAATTTAAATAAAATCATTCAGCTACAATTTGAGAAAATCGGCTTACAGTGGGGGGCGTGAAAATCAGCCGTTGCAGAAGGCGCGAGCTCCGGAGCGGGAACCAGATATGAACCAGTCGCTCCACCAGACTACAGCGCCATGTTAATAATGAGAATATTGGCGGGGGCCGGCCATGCTGTATTTTCGACGCCAACTTGCACAGGATCTTAAGAGAAAGGGAAAATAATAATAAATAATAATTTCAGGTTTAATCTAAAAGAGTATTTCAAGTATTTCTCTCAAGTATTCAAGTATTTCTTCTCAGCGCGGTGTCAAAATATACCCTTCACTTTATAAGTTGCTAGCTAATTTTGGAAGACGCTTGTCCTCCATTTTAAAAGAACTCTAGTTTTGTCCTACTTTCATATAATAATTATACAAATATTTTTACTATTATATTTCGTAGTAATGACCTGATTTACGTATATAAAAAAACCTAATAAATTGCATACATGACTTAACATTGGAACAATTGTCATTAGGAGGGTATTTAGTGTGCGAAGTGTGAAAAATATGCGAAAACAACAAATTTTAGGTGTGTATGCACCATGCATTTCAAGACTCAAGGTCAACTTTGCGATTGAACAGGGTGCTTATTTTTTTATTTATATTATTATATTAGTACACATGAATATTTTATTATATTGTATGTATTATACAGAAATGAAATTTCTTAGTATTATGCATTTAATAAATGTAAATATATATATATATATTTGTTACACATTTATATATTATATATGTTACATATTTGTATATTATATATGTATTTATATTTATATATTATATATGTGCATAATATGCATATTAATCATTTAGAATGTTTGATATGAAAATAAAATTAAGTTAAATGATATTGGGACAAACAAATTTGATTTTTCAACTTTTTTGTTTCCCTTTTTGGTTTTCTTGCGTTCGCTTAAAACTTACGATTACATATAGATATTGAATATTTTTGAATATTTAAAGGCTTTTCCACTGACTAAAAGTTTATCCGCTAATACTATTTGTGCTTATTAATGAAAAAAAAACAACAAATTACAACTCTTTAGTGTGTCCGGCGATTTTAACTAATGTGCATTAGGAAAACTTTTTAAAAATTAATACTAACTAAAGAATATTTTATATTTATATATCTGTATATATGTAATATATATTTTATATAAATATTTATATAAATAATATCATATTAATGTATAATATTAAGTTCAGAAAATAGTTAATATATATGTATGTTCGGCTCGAAAATCGTATTCTCGCACAAGTACGCACGCATACGCACTCGCTTGTTCCTTTTGTGTATACGATATGTTCCAGAATCTATTTATATGCTTAAACTTAAAATCTGGAACATTTCATATACACCTGTTTTCAAAAGCTACTTAATATTTTCCACCTAGCTTTGAGTGCTCCGTGCGTTGTGCTCGTAATTGCGCTTGACCTACGCCAATATGACACGTGGTGACGTCACAAAGTCTGCAAACATTGGTTTTTCGCTAGTACATAAATAGAAATGAATGATAAAGTGGAGTTTTCTCTTGAACTGCTAAACGGATTTTGATGAAACATACAATAAAATGCTTAGAATTTCGATTTCAGGGGAATGCTTAATTTATACAATTGCTTTAAATGGAGCCTGCTTAATTTGTAAACAATTATTAAATGTCAATTGGAATTTATATTATGACGGAAGATTAATCGATAAGGCGTGCATGGCGCTCATATCGATATGGAACCAGTGTTTATTAACCAGCTCAGAAAAGAGAAATACTTGAATTTCTAAGTCCGTGGCAGAACGATCTCTTTTAGATTAAACCTGAAATTATTATTTATTATTATTTTCCCTTTCTCTTAAGATCCTGTGCAAGTTGGCGTCGAAAATACAGCATGGCCGGCCCCCGCCAATATTCTCATTATTAACATGGCTCTGTAGTCTGGTGGAGCGACTGGTTCATATCTGGTTCCCGCTCCGGAGCTCGCGCCTTCTGCAACGGCTGATTTTCACGCCCCCCACTGTAAGCCGATTTTCTCAAATTGTAGCTGAATGATTTTATTTAAATTTCCACCAAATATTTTTTATTGGATTCCCAATAAGCTCATATACCGTGCATATTGGCACGCGACCAGAGAGTAGAGTTATATGAATTTTAATTTTTGGAGCCTGTTTTTGGGAGCTTCCCATAGGTTGGCACACTGTTGGGCGATTTTCTATAAAACTGACGGAAGGAATTTATTGAAATTTTATAGTGTAATTCTTGAAGAAAAGCTTCAGGATGTGGGGTACCGTGCATGTTGGCACACGATCTGTGAGGGGAGCAGTTAAAAAAAAAATGGGGTGTCGATTTTTCAAGTAGATATTTAAGCCACTTGCACATCTTAAATTTGCCCACACTCAAAATAAAACATAAAATTCATAACACGTAGGTACTTTATTAAACTCGATTTAGAATTTCCGTGTTCCATTTCTCACCGTTCCGATTCGATGCTAACTGCGACGTATAGTATTCGATTTACAAACTTATCGATTAGAGTGGTACTCGGATAACCCTTGTGCTAAGGATCAGACCGCCCACGAAGTGTGCCGCATATTTCTGACTGAGGTTCTACCTCATTTAAACACCTATCAGTTGCCAGAGAGGATTAAAAATAACTGCAAACTCTTGGATCTGCACCCGTTGTCTCGACGCGTCGCACAAGGTTATCAGTACACTCTTGATGGCGGCGGACTGCCAGCGCGATTCGGTTTTAAGGTCCAACCGGTACTTTCGTCTGACAAGTGGGCTATCCAGGGTAAATATAGATGTGATCCGACTGTGATAAAGATGTAACAGCTCTTAGTGATCCCAGCAGAGCGAACCTATAAAGAGATCCCAGACCGTGCTCATGGACAACGAGGCTGTAGAACACAAAACTTGCATTGGGTACAATTTTAAGATTAGCGTGGACTCGGGGGGGTGGCATCATGCCCTCAGAAGCCAGTGATCATTCGAAACAGGTATGCATATTTTCTCTCTCCTTAGTTTATTGGGTTTAAAAATGGATGAATCTATCCGCTTGAACTTATTAGTTAAGCCATATGTATATAAATTCACATATATGAGTTTATAATAAGTGTGTATGAATGTATGTATGTATTCTGTATGTGTGTATGGTAAGAATATACAAAAGAATGTGGGTTGTGATATACCTTGATGATATAATCGATAAAATCAGTTGTTTCTCCGCTCTAAGCTGGGTTTCAACTACAATTGCATTTAATTGGATTTGAAGCATGTATTTACATATATATATAGTTTATTGAATCGTGATCGAGAAATAGACGGAACAGTGTGACAATAAGAAATTATGAAATCCAAAAATCACGCAATGGTTCACGAATCACGTGATTTTATATTATTCGATTAACAAATTTATCGACTGAGAGCCATAGGCACCTCTGAAAGCGCAAATTGAAATTAACGCTTACCACATTGATTTTGAAATTTGTGTTAACTCGTTGATATAATGGAAGAGATTGAAAATGAAGCCAGATCTATCGGATCTCCGCCTCCGGTGGGTGCTCTACAACCGGTGTACATGGAGTTGATTATCTACGCAACAGCCTCTTGCCGAATGTTTTACATCCAAGACGCTTCCGCCTGGCTAGAGTGGTACTCGAATAACCCTTGTGCTAAGGATCAGACCGCCCACGAAGTGTGCCGCATATTTCTGACTGAGGTTCTACCTCAGTTAGACACCTTTCAGTTGCCAGAGAGGATTAGACATCGCTGCAAACTCTTGGACCTGCACCCGTTGTTTCGACGCGTCGCCCAAGGTTATCAGTATACTCCTGATGGCGGCGGACTGCCAGCGCGATTCATATTGGAGCCCAACAGGGACTTTCGTCTGACAAGTGGGTTATCCACGGTAAATATAGATGTGATCCGACTATGATAAAGATGGTAACAGCTCTTAGTGATCCCAGTAGAGAGAACCTGTAGAGAGATCCCAGACCGTGCTCATGGACAACGAGGCTGTAGAACACAAAACTTGCTTCGGCTACAATTTTAAGATTAGCGTCGATGCGGCCGCACTGTTCTCAGTCATGGTATCCACCGACCAGGAGCTATCTATTGGTCAGATGCACGATCTGGCTGAGATTCACCGCCGCTTGCGTCGTGCCAAGCAATCTTTCGAGGACACTGCCTCTCTTGCTCCTTACCGTACTGAAGTTGATCACCTGGTGTACAATATGGATATCTTTGTAAAACTAAAAGAGAAGCTCTGTCGAACAATGAGTAATTGCAAGAAATATTAGAGGTCGTTAGGAGTCAGCCGTATTTAAAAGGAAGTTTACGACTTTATGAATCTATTGAATAACTTGTTTTAACGTGTTTTAATTTTTCTTAGTTTATATTTTCAAAACCTCTCACCCAATTTATTATAAATCCTTTATCAATATTTACTAATTATATTATGGTCAAAAAACATTAATCTCAGAAATTAGAGTACACCGTTTTTTAATGTTACTATAGAGGTTACAGAAAAGCCCTCGTCGATTTAAGTTACTAACATTATTCTTCATTTGTTTTTAAACATATATTCACAGGAGGGGGAATAAACATATAAACATGTCATAATTAAATTGATTTCATTGAGCTATACGAATTGCATTGGGTGAGAATAAAGACGAGGAAGATTTTAATTAAATGATACTTTTATAGGGCCCGTCCGAGATGGCGACAGCAACACAGGCGCTAGAGGACACCATTGCTAACGAGGTTCAAGGCAAAGGCGCTACTGACAGCGAAATAACATACTCTGCCGAGTACATGGAGTCCCCGCCATCCGCTGAGCCTCTGCCAGGGAGACGGAAGCAGGCGTCAGCCATCGCGGGGAGATCGGAAGGGAATGCCATCAATATTGGCAGCGACGAAGCTGAGTCCACAAAGCAACGCAGCGAAGCTGAGGACGACAGGCTGCCCCCGCCGCCACTGCTCTCTGCTGCCGAGAGCCAACTGGGCCCGAACTTCCGCCCCCCGTCTCCAGCTTCAAAACCATCTCCGTCGGCCTCTCCGTCCCCCCATAAGCAGCCCGAATCAACGGGACCATCTTTGAAAGAGGAATACGAAAAGATAAGCAAAACAAAACTCGACCAAAAGACCCCAAGCCAACATGTTGGTCCGACATGTTCGGAGGGGCAGCCAGCAACATCAAATTTTGTTTGCGCACTCGGACTCGGGCTCCCCACAACCAACAACACCAACGCTGGCAACATGAGCCTCACCAACATCACCAGCAACAGCACAGCCGAGCTCAGATTCAGTTGCAAGACGGTTGGCAACACGGACAGCGACAGCGCAGCGCCAGCGGTATCGCACAGGTACTTGCTCCCAACCCATAATGTGTAGCTAAATAGCCAAGAACTTGAACTTTATTCCGTACGGAAGCGGAACGGAGGTGTAAATTCGAGTGTCGGTATTAGAGGCAGAGGAACACTTGTTGTTCTTTCCCATGTGTAATCGCGATGTCCAAGTCCCTAAAAAAATTGCACATTCACGTCCCTTTCTTGTGTACTTCGTGGAACAAAAGAACCTCGGGTAAAATAATGGTGCAATTAAAAGTGAAGTCTGAAGTGTTAGCATATGCAACGGCCACAGACCCAACTTTCAATTTCAGAGTGCGTTAATTAGGCTAGTGAATTTATTGCATTGCACGAGAGTGAAATTGAGTGCGCAGCAGCGTCTGAGAGTGCTGCTTTGCGCCACATTTGGTGCTACCTTGTGTTAGCCTCTCCTCGGAATTTGTGTCGGAACTTCAAACTTTAATGCGACTGCCACAGACCGAATGTGAGACCGTGAAGAGCGCTCGCTGCTTTCTTCTCCATTTGTAAACTCCAATGATTGGGACAGAAGTCCGGGTTCCATTGAACAGTGAGCAGGCTAGATTCCTAAAGTCCCTTTAACACTTCTATATTTATTTTTGTGCCTTGTCAACCAAGCATTGTATGAGAACTGAGAACAGTGTAGTACTACGTGTTCTAAACGTGATTGGGAGCGGTGCTATAATTAGGCGCCAGATTCAACGCAGTCTATCAAAAGGACTGAGGACTCATTAAATACCTTACTCCGTATAGATGGCTTTGCTCTGCGCGCCCTCGATGTCCTGTGATTAATCGTCGAGCGCGACTTGGCGCAGCAGTAAGGCCTTAGGATGTGAGCTGTCACCAGCTGGTGAAACTTAAACAATTTGATTACCGAAAGGCAATGAGTTGTTTTTGACAAGGGTAACCCAAGAGAAAACCCTCTTTTTTTTATGACAGACGACTGAATATTAACTAAGAGTAAACGTCTTGCGCGACAACACCTGCTTATATATTGTCCTGGGAGATTCTGCGAGCTGAAACCAATCAATTTAAGAGCATAATTTTGATAAAATAACAAATGTTCAAGGTCAGTTTAATTTAATCATTAATATCGGGGGTACAACACAGGGCTTACATTACATTTATTAGATTGTAATAATAGGCGGTTACAAGGCTCCCCCACATCCCTACTTCAATAAAAATTCGGCAATCAATAATTTTCGCAAAGAGCAATTCCCGCTTCCTGGCCCGCGCCAAGTTACAGACCAACGTACAAAGCCCTCAACACGAGAACGGCCTACATAAATCAATTTTGTCCTTTGTTTCCCCCGTATTGTGTGGGTATTCAATCATTTACCTATATACTTATGTGTGCTCGACGCATTCACCTCCGCGCAACACACAACCGCACTCCAGCTGAATTGTTTGTAACTGGAAAACAAGGAGAAAATAATAATTTCATGTCATCCTTGTTTAACGCCCCCTCGGTGTGTGAGTTACAAAACATTTGTTAAGTGTACATAGCGTATTTTTCACCGTTCCGCCTGAGAAATACTTTTTCCGAGTCAGCCTAGGCACCCCAGTAAGGTTCAGATGGCTTTTCAATTAAACGCGTGGACTTAAAGCACGGCTAATTAAAAACAAGTTCAGCTCGCAGTGCTCTGCATGAGCTCAGACAAGTGAGAAATCGAAATCCAAACCAGGGCCAACGACAAATCAAATCAGAAGTCGATTCGCCGAGTTCGAGTACGATTGGCTAAATTTCGGAGCAGTATTTTGCGAAATTGGGACGACCTTCAAAACCTTCGGGCCGATAAACAATAAAAGTTAACTGGCATTTTGCAATTGAAGCAGTGCAAATTGCATGCAGCCAGCCTAGCAATTGATAATTATGAGGCTGATCATTACGGGCACGATGCCTGTACGCTTGCATATATGGTATAGAAAATGTAAAACTTGTTTCCTATGGCCACAACTTCATTTGGTCATTGGCTTTTAGTCAATGCCGCTGCAGTTTACCCAACGTTACCACATCGCGCAGCCCGAAGAAGCGGCTCAGCTTCTGCTGGCTGAGCTAGTAAAATGGCTAGCTGGTTGGCTCTGGCCTCAGTCGAAAGTGCAAGTTGACTAACAGGTATGCGAGATAATCCAATCGATTTGGTAGTACCCGTCCTCAGCATCGTCCTCGTCCGCGTCCGCGCCCTCGTCCTGCTCTGCTCTGGCGAAGACAAGTGCGGCCTAAAGTGATTGAAAACCAGTTTTTTTTGAGGCATGCATGCCTCAAATGCGAGCGCAATGTGCTGTGAAGTTTCTGTGCAATTTTATTTTTATTTACGATATCCAAACCGGCAATCACTGCCGCTCAATAGACAGCGGGTTTTGGCCAAAGAAATGAGCAAGCATTTTTCAATGGAAACTTTCGTCCTCTCGGATGTTACCTACGTGATTTAACTAAAATCGAAAAGCAGTTTGTAAAAGCTAATTTAACCTTTAGAAAGCATATATGCTTTTCATCTGAAGTGTCATATGGAAGTGGATAATTCAAATCGGAGAAAGAGTAAAATTCCTTGATAGAGTGGCCACTTTGTTTACTTAACTTTCACTGTTGAGACTTGAGACGTCGCACAGCTTCAAAGTACATACATAAGTAGCATCCACGTAAGGTCTGGGACATTAAAAAGGCAATGCAATTCAAACATTCTAACGTGGCCGAAATGACTAACTGGTGTACTTTTTTCTTAATATGAATAGTTATATTAAATTGTAATTAAAAGGCTGATCAACTTTTGATCACTCGGTAATGAAAGCTGGCCATTAATATAATTTGAATTAAAGACAATCTCAGGCATGCCTCCATGCATATTTAATATCGAAATTACGAGTGCAAACACGCAGAAATTATCCAAGAGCTTGCAAATGTAAAAACTCGCCCGGCGAGTATGTGTGTGCCAGCGTATACAGAGATGTAATTAGCTCTTTATTGCGAGAGAGTGGCTCACACTTCCTGTTTATTCGAGTGGCAGCGATGTCCTTTTACTCAGCACACTAACATTTATGCCGGAAACTTTTTAGACCTCCTCTTTGGTTTTCGTTCGAATTTTAAAAATATTTATAATTATTCAGAGACGCTTGACTTGCCTCAAAGTCTAATACTTCGACGTTTAGCTGAGCATACTTTAACTCATTTAATCAGGCAAGACAGGTAAACATGTGACGAATTAAAGAATTTTTGTAGGTTTTCTAGAATCTTGGTCTTCCCACGTATTCCAAGATTACTGAACTTAACCAAACAAGTTGGGAATCTCACGGTGTGTTGATAGTTTGCTCTCTGGTTTACGGTTAAACTTATGGTTAAGGTTATATCAACGGAGGGATTTACATTTTAAAAGTGTTTCCATTGGCATTGTGGATCGACTAACACGTGGGCCAAGGACACTACATGGGCCTGGGTGCTGGTATCCAAAAAGAAATATTAAATGGCGAAACTGACTGGCCACAAGAACTCAATACCCAAGAGACTGTGTAGATTCAGCGCGGTCCATATTCAAGAAATGCCATCGCTTCCCAAATTGGACTTAAAGTTGCGACGCCTACACACGCAACAGCATTTGAGAGACCGAGGCAACGAACCGAAATTTATACAGTTTGTTGTTGGCTGTTGCCCATTTTTAAATGACAAGTTTTTAAGTGATTATATTCGTATGCCAAAAACAGCAGCATGGCGCGGCTGAAGCTAAAGAGCTTTCTTTGGATTTGTGTTCTGAGCCTTTCGGGTTGTGGCATCTCCGCTTTATTATACTTCGGCCTTTGAGGCGTCACTTAAAAATTCTAAGTCAACATCAAGGATACATGCGTTATGCGTTGTCATCGCCAACCAGCCAGCCATGAGAGAGGAGGGAGCTCCACGAATATGCTTATTGAGAATAGCATCGTCTTAGAGCTCGCTCCCGGAAATGCCCCTCTGGAGCTGTCTGGGGAAAAAGCCTGTGTCCGCATGTATTCGCTGACATGTTATTATCCTCGTCAGAAAACAGTTACTGACACTTTAACGCACTCGTATTGGCCAGACTAGTTGCCCTAATTTAAAGTCAAGCTGTGCCGCTTATCGTTTCCGATGACACCCACCTCGTACCCTGCAACCCAAGCATGGTCGGCAACGTGCATGCATACTCGTAAAAATATATGTATTTGTGCATTTGTATTTCGTTCTCCGCGCTCTATGGCCCCAACTCGTTCAGC
Source organism: Drosophila pectinifera (assembly GCA_008042775.1). Lineage (NCBI taxonomy): Eukaryota > Metazoa > Arthropoda > Insecta > Diptera > Drosophilidae > Drosophila > Drosophila pectinifera. The sequence continues at coordinate 70,738 of VNKC01000018.1, forward strand.
AACATTTTTTCCCACACACACGCTCACGCATTGCGCCACATGGAAAGAGATTTTCTTGCCACTTATCCGCTGTACATTTCAGGGTCAAGTTTAGGTGGCTTTTGGCCGCCTTCGGGTCGATCTTGGCCAGCGTTAAGCAGGAGTAGCCAAGCTAGAAAAGTCAGGAGACCCAAAAACGGGGGGTTTTGGCGAATGAATATTGTATCAGGGCCTGCAGGGCACACAACACTTTCTGCCACTATTTGGCCACATCTCTACTCTTCACCATCCTGCCCCTGTCAGTTAGCACGGTGGCAGCAACAAGGCAGAGCACTTACATTTGGCGAAGCGACGCAGACTGCACTGCTGGCGTTTACGGCTGCATTTGTGCAGATGTCAACGAGTTCAGGCGAGTGCTGAACCATGTTCCCGGACATTGAACCGTTGTTCGGGCACCGGCACTCTGTGTCGATTATCCTAGCCATTAAGGCCGCCAGCATTGCGGGCCTGTACTGTGTAGTATTAGCGCTCAATCGGATAAGGGTTTCTTACTCAAGGACCTATTCCCACTTGTCGCCTCAGAGATTGGACTGCTGCTTGTGTCTTGTCGAGGTTTAGAAAAAGTTGAGATTTTCGACTTCGTGTGTAATGTTAATGTTCCCACGCCCTCACCTCTAGTTCAAAGCGATTAAAGATGCTAGGTCTGATTTAAAAGGTCTATATCTATATCTCTTGCAGTGATCCGACACCCGATGCACCCGTATCTACGGCAAATCCTGAATATCCAGCACAGTCCAGACCACTGACACGTCAGGACTACGCCTGCCTCGACTCTAGCGAGGCACAATCGGACGACAGTCACCTGACACGCGACTCTATCACTCGTGAGTCCCAGAACGACGAGCTCTCGTCCTCGACTCTCGAGAAACTAGACGTTAGCACGCTCCCGCTGCCAGCTCTCCCGAAGCGCCGCCGAACCCGCTCCCGCACCAGTCCCTCAAAGCATCTTCAGCAACGCCAGCAACAGCCGCGTCATGAAGTCGTCGAAGATACTAATGTGTCGCCAGAAGCAGCAGCCCAACAGCCACTTAAGCCCCGACAGCAAGCAGTCACTTCAGAGTCCCAAAAGCACGCAGCAGAGATAAGCACGACGAAAAAGAATACAGTTGTCCAGAAGCAGCCACGTCCGCAGCAACCGCAGCAGCCCCCGCAGCCGCCACCGCATCTCTCCGCCTTCCAGCAATACGTCGCAAAGAGGCGCGAAAGTCTCGAGGCGTCCAACCGCAGCTTCAACGAGAAGCTGGAGGCGCGCAGAATGCACTATCACCATATGGGTGGCGGCAGTGCCAATGGGAGCTCTGCGGCCTCCCATTTGACGGCTGGTTCCAACGGAGTTCCCACGTATCTGTTTGGGGAACACTTCCACGGGGTGGCGCCCGGCTCTGACCGAAAGTCCATGTCGCCAGTCAACAACAAGGAGGAGATATTCCTCAACAAGTCCGGCTGGGTGCAGGTCAACACGAAACGTGGCAGCAGCACTGACGACAACTGCGGGGGCTATCGCCGGCTCAACTACGGCCAGGAGAATGGAGGCACTGTCATCCTAGACAATGGACGCGTGCGACCTGCTAGTCGTGCAGTTCCCATGGACCATGGGCGGCGCTTGGACCTGGCTCGCCAATCGTTCATTCAGCAGCACCAGCAGCAAACATCAGGCAGTGGCATCTTTAAGCCCAAGTTTGTTGGCTCCAAAGTGGAGGAGCTAATTCAGAGGAATGAGGCGCGACTGGGCGGCTACTTATCGCGAGAAGCTGGCCTCCGCCCGGGCTACCGGATTATCGATCCCCAACTGGCCAACATTCTCAAAGAGAGACCAGGATTCCTTCCAGTCAAAAGCCCCAACGACTTGGACGCGCCCATTACTCCGATTCTGTCCCCGCCGCCCGCTTTTCAGGACAACAGCCGTAGTGCGCGTCATCCGGACTGCCATAAGATAATGCGAACCCAAGGTCCTCTTCCGTTGCCTGTACCGCTCCAGTCCCAGTCCCAGTCCCAGTTGGTCAGTCAACATCCGGCCAACGTGTCCGCCAAGGGTATGGTCTTCTCTCGCAGCTTCGAGTATGACACGCGTCGACCTCCGCCACCCGACAACTATGTCGAGACTTTCTCTCGCAGCTTCGATGGAAATCTGTCAGAGCGTCCCCTTAACCTGGCCGTGCTGGCAGGGCAGCGTGAACGATCGCCCAACTTCAGCACCTTGACCGGAAACTCACCCAACTACTTAACGAAGCGGGAGAGCGGCGGCGGCAGCAGTGGCTCCCTGCGCAGTCGGGATAACTCGCCTAAATATCTGAATCCGCAGACCGCACAGACGACAGCCTATTTAAATGCCGCTGTCAAGGAGGAGCAGCCTGTCTACAGCGTGGCTGCAGCCGGCAGTCAGGCTAAATATTCGCCACGCTCACGCCATGAACGGACCGCTGAGCGATCCAAGACAAATGTCCTTGGACGATCACGCAAGTCCCAATTCAGTAGGGTGGGAAGCGCAGGACCTCTAGCGCCGCATCCAACCGCCGCTAACATGGGAGTGTCGCGCTTTCGAAGCTTTGATACGTCCAAAAGCCAGCGCCTCAACTCTTGTGACAGCGGAGCGAGATCAGGTAGGTCGTTGCCATTGTCGTTGATAAATCTCTGCAAATGTGCACACACACATATACATATATACTATATATAGTATGTATGTGGCTCCACTTTTTTGTGGGTCTGACTAATATCCGATAATTAGTCAAATCGCAATGCCCCATCAGGAGGCATATGAATGTGAATTAAATGCGACTCAATTTCTTATGAGATTTGTGGCCGCCACTGCCCATTTGGTAGTTTGTGGTCACGGGAGAAGTCCAACGGGCTCCATTCTAAATAAAAAATGTATTTGACAGATCTCTCCAATGATGAGCTGGACAACGAGGATGGTGGCTTGAACGAGTTCCTGTCTGCTGGTACTCACAAGTTTTCCAAAGCTGGAGCCAGTACTGTCAGCATCTCGCCGTTCAAGATGCAGCGCCAGCGCTCCCTCACACCCGATCGGAACGAGTCGCATAGTTCGTCCAGCAGCTTGCGGAAGCAACGCTCGCTGACTCCCGAATCCAGATCCTTGACTCCCGAGGAGCGACGCAAGAAGGGGTCGCAGCTCTCCTTGAGTGCTGGCTCTCGCCAGAACTCTGGCTCTAAAAGCAGCACATTGGAGACCCGCAAGCGACACGAGGATAAGACACCGCCCAACATATCACGCAGCTCCTCGAGCTCCAGCTACAGTGGCGGCGATTCCCACGAGCCTCTCAACGCCAGCACCAGCTCAACAGTCACAGCCTCGGCCGCTGGTCCCGCAAGTACCTCCAGTGTTCACCGGCGGGCAATGGCCCACAGCGCAGCCAAGCAAGCCGAACAGGAGCATCGCATTCGCCGCTCCAGGTAGGTTTACACCTTTGATACTGGTGTTAGTGCTTTTGAAGATATTTCGAAAATACTCTTGCTTGTAGATCTTTACAGCTGAGCGAGCGTTCTCCAAGTCGAAGCCACAAAACGATCGTTAATGTGGGGACAGTGTCCCAGCAGCAGCATCAACAGGTACCAACCGCGGCGTATCAGCAGTCTCGGTTGCCGGTTGGTGGAGGCGTATTCCAGCCCACTATTCGAGCTTCACCAGCTGCATCTAAGCTGCACGCCAACCCTCCGGCTTCATCCAGTACCTCTGTGAGGGTACGACAGACAGAGGCGGACAAAGCGCGTTTCTTCGACTTCGATTACAGCAACTACAATCGCAGTGGCGCCACAAAAGGATCAGCGCGCTCCGCCCACATGAGTGGCAGCGGTGGGGATAGCGGCAGCAACCAAAATTTGCGCGTCGAAAGGGAGTCTCGCTCCTTTGACGACGACTATCGCGAGGCAGTTCTCAACAACAACAACGGCAGCAGCGGAAGCGCCAGCGTAAGTGGGTTGCGTTTCCTCCAGCCTGCTGCAGATGCCAGTCTCGCGTCATCCTCCCGTTTGCGCAAGTCTAACTCCCCCGTCAACGCATCCTGCATGGAGCACAATGCTTCGCGGTCCCCCCAGTCCTCGGGATCCTCGTCGAACAATCTTCATCAGCAACCCCGAAAGTCCGGCAGCCCCCAGAGCTACGGAACACGGCTGTGCGACCACGAGTTAACGTACGATATGCTGCGTAAGTCGCCGATAATGAACTTCCGGCGTGGGGACAGCAACGACTATGAGCTGCCCGTGATGCTCCGGAATCGGGAGACCATTAACTCCGGCGGCAACAGTGAGCTCAACTTTATGAGCAACGAAACACGCATCTACGAACACCCGACCACGGTTCTAAAGCCGCAGCGATCCCTTCGTCAAAGTCCGGGATCGCGGGACGACCTGACCCTGGAGATGTCAGTGGGAGTGGGTGGAGACTACATTTACAGACAGGCGGCCACCCAACCGCGCAGTACCAGGTACTAGCTCAGACAGCTCCACAGCTGTCACACTCAGCACTCCCACGGTGTCGGCGAGAATCAGAATCTCTGCTAACTATGTAGTACCTATTCCTCAAACTAAAATGCACAAAGGCCAATGGCCGCTTCTCCTTAAACCAATTTTAGCAACGCCTAAGATACTACTAACCCGACCAGAGCCAGCATCTGTTCGTAAAGACTGCATATGCATACCAACTAATCTATGTACTAACCGAATTTATTAACTTATCGGTGGAGGCGGGCTTACTTTCTGCTTTCTATGTGTGTTCATTTTCAACGCTGGGCGACGCAGATCCCTTCAAAAAGCACGTACTAACATAAATCAACAGTAGAAGGAATAGCTGGAATCGTATAAAAGATATCCAGAACAAGCGGTCCCATCAAAAATGTTCTTTGTTGTAGGACTGCACGACATTTGTCCCCTTGGCGAGCTTGGGTGATTACTAAAGTCTAAAACCTAAAATCCTCTGTTGTGTGTGGCTTACCCATATCGTGTTATTTTGTAGTAACACGACAACGGGGACTACCAAGAGCTGCTCGAAAACCTTGGATACCTGCGACTATTGGCCCCGATGCGCGGCTTGTCAAGAAGGAAGTGCACCTGGCTCCGTTAAGAGAGAACAATCTAAAACTGCCGTGTCTGTTATCGAGCTGCAACATTATTCGCAGCCCCACGTCGTTTCAGTGGCCGTTAACAAAAACCTGGGTGTCCAGCGAGTCGTCGAGTGCAAATCTTCCAATCCGTCGTGGACCTTCTTGTGCAGTGGCATGGCCAACACTTGCCATCCTTCACAGCAGTCGCAAGAGAAGAGTGAGAAAAAGGACAAGTCCCAGCAGGTTGCGGCCGAGGAAAATATTGCGCTCAGGTGAGTTTTGCTTTTCAACTACCGTGACAGATTGCTCCTAGAATCCCTTGCTCCCCCTGCTAATGGCTTCAACTGGCCGAACCATTAGCGATTGACAAGCTCTGGCGGGGGCAGGCTCGCAGCTGGGGCTTTCGAAGTACTATTAAAAATGACAGATAACAATGAAAATGAGTGGCGACAGCGGAATGAGATTGGATACTGCCAATAATGGATAATAGTCATCAATATGATATTTCCCTTTTCAGGAGCAGTTTGAGCATCGGGCAAGACCAGCAAGTCGAAGCAAACGACAAGTGCCGCAGGAGAAGCAGGGGCAGAACGCTACGTAGTCTGTCTCTGCCAGGTCTGACGCTACAGCCACCGCCATGGAGATATGGGACTGAGGGGTGAGACTTTTTTTCTAAGCCTTGTGTAATATATTTTTGTGTATATCAAGGAACGCGCTAGACTCTGAAGCAACAGAATGTTATTTGTGCCGTTACTGTCACTGTTCATTAGCTTTTAACAAATCGATGTTCAATTATATTCCTGGCCTTCTGCAAGTGACCCAATGCCAACCAGCAAGGTGGGAGGCTGCGGTCTATAAAACTGGTCATTGTCTTTACATCGACCAATCTGGCGAATCCCGCCCCGAACCCTGCCGCTCCTTCCTGCCACGAACAGGACAAGCACAGTCACATGCACAGGGCCAGTCAAAAAGACCCAGCAAAGTCTGCGCTTCCTCTTTATTGTCAAACAAATAAACAGCCGGTGAAGCTAGGCCCAGTCTCGTGCTCCTCCCACGTCCTGCCTTTGAGTTCAGCGACCTACTACTTGACTCGCCTATAGACACAGATTTGAACATCGTTCTACTCTTCCCGTCTCCCCTTCCCAGCGCCCGGTCTCAGCCCGTCCATGCGGCCTCCTGCCTTTTCCTGGCTCCATAAATAAGCAATGAAGCTGCCTGCCTGTGGGCGCGTCGCGAGCGTGTGTGTGCGAAAGCTGCCGCCGGCAGGTAAGGCAGAAGCTATTGCTAAATAAAACCGGCGAGCAGTATTGACAGTGATTGCTTTTGTCACGGAACGTCTGTAAATTAGTCTCTTTTTGTAAAACTTCTTTAAGACGCGTCTCTCTCCCAACATACCACAAGCTAAAATATTTTATCGTAATATGGGGAATTTAAGGATAGGTGAGAGTTTTTATAAAAACATTGGAACGGGAATAGGAAAACCTTTGAGATTGATCGAGGTTTTATATTGAACAAACTCAAATTTAGAGCTGTGAAAAAAATTAATCAATGTTATCCATTATCCAAATGAAATTATATATTTTTTAGAGGCCAAGCCAAGTGTTTTATTTATATATTTTTTATTTATTTTTTCAATCTTACACATTATATAGCAAATTATATTAGTATTATATCACTTAGTTAGCTACTGCATACTGTTTATAAACATTTTATTTCTTCGTAGATGGCAAAACTCATTTATAGAAAATCGGAAATTGTTGCATACTTTTTAGCTGTATTCAAAGCCCTATAAAGTTTATGTAATCAAACTTTTTAACATATTTAGAAACTCATATAAAACAAAAATGACAGACCAATTGTGGTATTAAATTTTCCTAAGCCGATTACTGAAATGTTTAATAGTTTTTTAACAGCCGCACACATATAAATAGTTTTATGGCGGACGTTTTCTCAAAATGTTTTTATAGCAGAGTTGCGAGGTGAAGTCGAATTTCGGCAAAGTCAATTGGGTGCCCGAAATACACAAAAATTGTTGTTCTTGTTGTATACTTTAATGAATTTAAACATTGAATAGAAAAAATTATATTTATTCAATAAGATAAGAGTTAACCAACTAAAATTAATATTCTTTTCAAAAAGCGCGCGAAGGTGAATTTCTTTTTTCACCTAATGCGACCCAATATAGCTGCACTCCTCTGTTCCACTCGCTGCTTACGGGAGCAACAGCCTACTGCTGTTGCTTCACACATTCCAACACAGCAGCTGTTTACATCCAACTATAAGTATAATTATACTATACTTTTTGGTATCATGCATCCAACGACGCTGGCAGAGCAAAGTGTGCCTCTACACAGTTTCTCTGAAAATTAAAAAAAAAACAGCACTCGACCGTAGCAGACGCGTAGCTCGGAAAGTTGGAAAATGCATTTATAGCAAATGGTGCGCGCGCCGATCCACCCCCGTTAATGAAATTGTGTTGCTCAGCTGTTTGGCATAATTTTTGCCTCTACATCCAGCGATTACACAAATCCTAAAGCAATGATATCGCGATATTAGCGCCAGCGGTGGCCAGTGTCGTCAATTATTAGCCTCGCCGAGATCCGTGCAGTTGTGAGCAGAAGAACAAAACAAAAGTGTCCATCTCCGTCTCGCCTTCGCGTTACTGCCGGTCGCTTTGCCAGTGGGCGTCCGTGCGTGTGTATCTGTGTGTGGTGCTGTGCGCGCTGTTTGCACTGTGTGTAGGTGTTGCGGGTATTCTCGGGAACGCTTGGGCAAAAGCCAAAATGTGTACGAATAGCGCAACTAAATAAGAAGGAACCATAAGCGAAAATCAATAACGCTGACCCGCGGCAAAGTTTATTACGCAAAGCAGCAAAAATGAGTTCGCCCCGTGCAGCGCAGGCGGCGGACGCTGCTGGTGCTGAACTGCAGCACGAGTCGAAGCAGGGGCGCGACGCGGAAGCCGACACCGAAACCGATGAATTCGGCCCTGACGGTAGCAGGAGAGGAGACGAAGCCATTGCTGGGGAGACGGCGTCACCCAGTGGTGTCGCGGGATCCGATAGTGGGCGTGCTTCGGCCACAGACTTCGATGGCGTGGCCGAGGAAGCGGCCGCCGCCAAGGCGCAATTAAGGGACAACACATTACGTGGCAGCGTCGGGGATGTTTACGCCAGCCACGGCTCCCACACGAAATGGTATCTCCTGCCCGAGGAGGACTCGCCCTCTGCACCTTTGGGGGAGTGCAATGGAGCAAGCCCGGCTGATGAAGACGCTTCGGCGATGTAAGTTCACGAAAACCAAATAAATCGGTAGTAAAGGAGTAATACGAAAATGTGTAGAAAAGAAAGCCCGCATTCTATTGTTTTAGCTGCCCAAAGTCACCCAAAACACAAGGCCCTCGGAATACATCTCCTCGCCTATATATGACTTAACGCAGTTAATTTCGCGGTCCATTGGTCAGTTTACTCCTGATTCTTGTACTGGCTATCTGTTGACTTTTCCGCTCTTCTTCGATGATGTTGCTAGCAGCGCGGGCTCTTTAACGATTTAATCAGCCGAAGATAATTTCCCGTGACCTGTTGGGGCGTCACAGGACACACAGTTTGCCGCCTGACACTGCTCAGGGGTTTTCATCACGTTCATCCGGCACCAGTCCTTTCTGCCGGCACATTAGATTCAGCTTTCCCGACAGCAGTCCAACCTATTTTGGGGTAAACGTTCGGCGAGTTCTCTACAATCTGCGGCAGAAGGCTATTTTTAGAAGTGTATGTAAAAAGTTGCTTCGTTCAATATTGTCGTGGCGCCGGGCATTTTCCGTTTGTTCGTGTGGCTTCTATACCTTGTACTCGGAGAGCCCAAGGCGATGCTAATTGCGCTGCAATGTATGTCACAGGTGTAAGGGCTCCCATAAAGTGCGCCCGAAGTTTTTGAGGTACATATCTGGGACTCCAGCATGCATACATGTGTATGTATGTATATATATTTCGGCGTCCCGAAGTTAGCATACTTTTTTTTATTTAGACATATTTTTCGATAGAAAAGTTTAGGTGCTGTTGAGTACCTGGTCTTTCGCAGTCTAGGTACTGTGTCTCCTGTTTGTATCTTAATGTAGGGTAAGAGGGTAGTGTATCGCACATACTGCCGCTTCTTAGAAAGATTGAAGTAACCACAAATTATGAATCCAAATATAGAGCAAAACAGAGACTTAATCTCGTTTCAGTTAAGTGCGTAATTCATTTCGTTGCGTCAGCAAGTTTACAAAAAGACTTGCCACCGGATTCCTCAGCCTGGACGGCATTCCGATCGGACTTGAGTGGTGATGCACCATTTATGGACGACGGTTGTCAACAACTAAATCTTTCACTGTCACATAATAAGTGGCAGCAGTCAATCGAAGCAACTTAGGCTCTTACGCAACGACCAAAATGGGTTATTGAAAAATTTTGGGATCGCAGCATTATGTGTTTTTGTATACCAACGTAGAGATTCTGTTTTATCAGAATTTGATTGGCCGTTTAACTAAAGAGTTTCCGAGATTTCTACTCTCAAGCATGTGGGTTGACAAGATATACATAGGTACATAATTGTGAACATACAGACGAGCAATCAGGTCAGACTCGTTATATTCCTCAATGTTTGTTTGATTGACTCATATAGACATTACTCATATAGACATATACCGTCTTCTAAGAGAGAACGGAGGCAAGATAAATCGTAGAAATACAGAAATACTTGTTGAATTTGTTCGAACTACCTTTGTCATAAAAGAATTCAGTTTATAAATAATCGGATACTTTTGGACTTCTGAATATTAGGTTTTAATACACCACCGCACACAAGCTCCCACTGGCTCGTAAACTGAGGTCTAACCGGGCCAAAGAGCATCCACGCTATTAGTCAGTCAAACATAAGTCGTGCTATGATGCCAGCGATGAAATTGTAAGGCAGATTACAGAAGGTTGGCGGCTTATCAACCATAAAGTGTATACTCAATTCTTTGGAGGTACGTGACTACTCTTCCTTGTCACTTCGTATCCCTTAGATAAACTCCTCTGCAGACAACTAATAACAACACACAGTAATTATAGTGTTGAGCGTTATGTCGAAATATAAATCAGTTTTCGATTAATTGAATAGAGAAATTGGAACCAAATGCAAGGGCCTATTTTTATTATTTTAACCGGTCTATGGAAGACCGGTGGAATTACCCATTTGAGTTTAAAAATTTACGTCAGCATCACTGACAACTCAGTATTTTCTTCTAGTCGCAGTATCAAATCGCCGGAGTTGTGCATAATGACTGTACCAGGACAGGGTGTGATTAAGTGCATTTCCCATCTGATACCATTGCTGAGTGCATGTGTTTAAACGTTTAATAATAGGCCCGATAATCACCAGCTAACTTTCTTTCCAAACCCGTTGCGTAAATCTTTGTTTGCGAAGGAGCAACAGTCTAGAGAAATACATGGATGTAGAAGGAAGGCCCACTGCCACTCCCTAGCTTGTTGTAACCTAGATTAACACATATTACCACTCATTTCCACGGTGTGCAGCCAGGTTTCACAATTGAGTGAAATGTTCGCCGCTCGTAAAATATATTGACAGCGCGGCGGCAGCTCGCAGCTAGCAGCTCGAAGTGGAAAGTCGTATTTTTGGGCACGAAAGCATTTGGATAAAATAATGTTTAATTATGTTACATTTAAGATTCCCCAAGCAGCGTCGGTCCGGGGAAAGTTATAGCGCTAAGGCAACCGCCACATCTGCTGACCATGCGTTGCTTGGTGCTGGTGCCGAATGCGCTGGGTTTCCAGTCCGTTTCCATTTCCATTTTACTTAGCCGGCAAATCAAAACAAGTGCAGAAGGGCAGCCAGCCCGCAAACAACAAAGTTATGAAGCCCAAGTTCTCGTTGTGTAAATAAGACATTAAGCCTAAAAATGCAATGAACGTTGCCTTCTGCCACGGCCACTGCTCACAGCCCACCGTCCAAACGGGGCGGAGCGCAGAGCTCGTTTCCTTCCCTGGCAGTTGGAGAACGTGTCACTGGAGGAAAGCAACTCCGACAGCTGACTTCGTATCTGGCTGTTAGTTAGAAGTCAGATGCTCCGCGAAACAGGGCTTGCAGAGGGGTAGCGTGGTAAATGGTAACTGCCTTGGCAGACCGTGCGAGCTCCTTGACATTTTGGGGCCAAAAATGCATTTATAATGCTTTGGCGTAAACGTTTGGGCAGGGACTTAGAATGAGACCCGGCTAATGGGATTTTAATTAATATTATTCACGGCCGGAGGTTTGGTTGGTATGTCCTCTCCCTGGCCGGTCATTAAACACATCTCCTTGGTTAATTAGTTACCTTAGTGTCCGTCATTAATCACACAACTGGATTCCTGCTTTTCATTACTTTTCCCTACCTTGGCAAAATGTCACACATCTTGCGATGGAATTTGGCAGGACTCCAAGCCCAGGGTAGGGTGTTAGGGTGTCCAATGATTCGACTATTCTCCCTCAGCCTGCTTAGGGCACTTCAACAACGAGAGCTATGTTCTCGGCCGGCAATTAGTTGCTTTGTTAAGCGAAATGGAATTTTGGTTGAGCGACACCTTATCCCAGTTTACGGAAATTAAAAACAAAATACTGAAAACTGAAACATGAGGCGTCACAAAGACATTGTAGAAACTTTTCAGCTGTGAAACCTCGGCCGGAATAGAAAATAATCAGATGACTTCATTTTCGATGCCGTTGACTAACTCGGTTGAGGCTTTGTAAATCCGGAGCTGTTCGTGCTCACAAACCAGGTCCACTGCGCACTGTATCTTCTGAGTCGGAGTCTGAAAAGAAGTCATTAAGCAATCAAATTAAAGCCAGACCACTTTAATTGCCTGTCATTAGTAATTCTTGCTGTTAAGCTAGTCTTTCTGATCTTTTTCATGGAGCTGCATCACGGCAAGCGTCCAAACCATAGTGGTATGTCCAGTAGTGCGAAGCTAGAAATGGTTTAGGCCTGGAATCACACCCGTTCAAAATATTCAAGCTGTTTTATTCCATTGGGATTATCATAAGCCTTAGGATGAGAGATTTAAAAGCAAAGTGATTGAACAGCTACGGCCTGCACATTGCCGTTTGGCGTATAAATCAAGACATACTAGCAATTAACCATGTATAAACGACACAAAAAAGATTCATAGTGTACGGAGAAAAGACTTTCGCTTTCAAAACATCGCTGCTGCAGTTTTCCTTGGTATTGCCAAAGACCAGTACAAAGTCATATTAAGCAATGTCTGAGTCATTGCTACATCACGCACGCCTCCATCTGAAAGTCATTTCCAACTTGGCCCCACCGACTCGTTAATATTAAGAAAAACACAAAACTGGCTATATCGTATGCCTAGAATGTAATAGTACCCGGGTCGACGAATTTTTTATTTGTGGCTCACCGGCTCTCCACATAGAATTAAAGTGTTACTTAGATCTTGCAGTTGGCTTTTAATTTAGGAACTCTTTTAAGCATTACTAGACAGAACAAATTTATAGATCATATAGGTATACATATATGTATTAATTAAGCGATTTATCATACTTCACGATGATTCAAGCTCCAAGTGTATGTACTGAACAGGGGGAAGTCCATCAGTATCCGGACCATCTATCAACTCAAAACCAGATCTATTTCTATTTTTAGCCTGCCGGAGCCCTCTGCCATCGGTAAACAAACAAGTTACCCAGCTGTTGCGCCTACCCCATCCTCAGTCGGTGTGCATCTGCCATCACTTATTGTTTCTGGCTGCCGCAGCTATTTACGAAACGATCATTACCATCGGCTTCAAACTCCTATTTGGGACGCTTGTCCGCTTGTGGTTTACAATCTAGGAATTTGTAGCGTGTTGCGCTTGCGTTCTCTGGAAAAGGTTAGGCGTGTTTTCTTTCCCCCTACCCGTGTGTGGATACATTTGGAATTAGTAGTCTGAACATGATTTTTGGTAGGCAGGTGAATGCACTTTCAGTTTACCTAGTCTGGCGCATTTCGTCATTCCATTAGATGGAATACCATGGGGTTTAGAACGAAGTCAGATTACCTTACGTAAGTAGCAAAGCTGGCTTTACTGCGTGGAATTTGCCCTCAGCAGAGATAGCAGAGCTTCTCTGGCTTTGAAATTCATATTTTGAAAGCGACAAATCCTCTACAGCGACCTGAGCACACTATCTGTTCGTAATCAGCCGCCAATGCCACCCAATAAGTCTCCTTATCAGTAGTTGCCTATAATTGAGATTTCTTTCGCATTTGCCCGGCATGATGAGTAGCGAGGAAAGACTTTTTGAAGTCATTAGTAAACGAATTAAGTTTTTAATTGTCCGTTGTATATTATTTCAGCCCAGCGGTCGAACAAAAAATTAGTAAGTTCATCAAGTTCGATGCGTTGGCGCTGCGTCAGGTCCGGTAGGGATTCATTCAAATGTTGAGTTTCGCGACAAATATGTCTACATTGGCGTAAAGTACCGCTCTATCTTTAATTATTGACTCTTTTTCTCTCTCTCTCTCTCTCTGTTAATCCAGATGCAATTCAATATGTTTTTGCACAAACACTGCTTTACACTGCTTTTAATTGTAACAATTGCGGAAATGGCGAGCTGCTACTGATGCATATATGTGCTTTAAGTATCACTCCCTTTCCGTCAGTGTACAAACTTATTGAGTTACGGCACTTTGAATCGAATGGAAGCATAGTCGAATAACCACATAACAACGGCCTTTCCAATCGTTCAGATGTGGATAACCAAACAATAAATACATGCAACCAACTCACTTAATATTTATAGAAAAAATATAATAACTAATAAAAACGACTTGGGAAGATGCAACACAGAAAGTCGCAGTTCTGGGCGAAACCCCGTCAACTCCATGGCAATCAGGGCATGTCAGAGTTGGAAATTGCATGCGCACCTCGTCGGTTCTCAAGAACACGCGTGTTTGCGTCGGATCTATGTATTTTTTCTCGTTCTTCCTCTATCTTCGTCTCTCTCTTCCTGTCCGCCCCTCAGTTCCTTCTTTGCTTTTGTTAATTATATAGTCAAATTTGTAACAAAAACCCACTTCAACCCACTCATTAATGCATGTTCGGCTTCGGGCTGTCGGGCCCTGTTCATTCTTGACTACCTTCATTCTTAATAACAACCACAAGGGGAAAACAATAATTAGGCCGTTAAATGATAGAATGAGAGAATAATGTCTCAGAGACGAAATATCATCAGGTGACGAATTGTGATTGCGAAGAGTAATGCTTGCCTGACTCATTTGTATATTTGGGAGGCACTTGTGTAGCGATCCAGATGTGACTGCCTCTCATCCATTCATTATTATTTCTGCATTATTTCACCGAGAGCAGCGGAGCAACATATGTACATACCTGCCACTTGCACCCCTTCATTATGGCTTCAAATGCAGCGCCAACCGCGTTTCCTCCTACTGCCAGGTTTTATAAATATGCGCACGCAAATGCCCTTCCTACTTGCATCTGTAATTCACTTCACTCGTACTCCCTCTTTCATTGGAATGAGGCCCCTGCCCCTAAGAGATGCATAAGTTGTCGCCGTGTGGTTGATGGCTCATTGCGCGACTGCTGCCATGTCTTAATGTTTTGTGGAGACTTTCGAAGGTTTAATACTTGACTTGATTGCATTTTGTACTGCGGGAGTTCCGTTCTGTGCGATAAACCTTTCTGGCACTCTGTAATATCCAGTCCCTTCTTGTTCCTGAGAGTTCGTACGAATTCCAATTCATGTACCCGCTGCGCAGCTGACAGCCGAGCCGTAGTTCAGGTCTGTGATCCTTTCTGGATGAAATTGTGCCGCTCCTCCTTTTTATTCTCGGTGCTTGTCAGGCAACTGGTGGGCGGCATAAACATGCCGCATGTACGGTTAACTGAAAAATTCTTGTTGTCCCAATAATTACAGGGGCCTCGATGTGTGCGATCTGCTTTTTTTGTTTCGTATTTCCTAGACCCTGATCACATACCGATAGCCGCATTATTGCCATTTCATTGAGGCCATTCCAACAACGGGATCCACACAGGTTTTAGCTACCTTACCCGCTTTCAATTCTTTTGTTAAACTCGTCTAAATTTTAGTCTTAATCAGTACTTGGTCGGTAATGTAACGCGCCTTGTTTGTTCAATAATAATTGCATGCCCCTCAATTTGATCCGCTGATAAATTAATTCACTTTGCACTCGGCATAGCCATGCAGGCGGACCAGTACAGCGTGACTAGTGAAATTCTGTATATCGCACAGTTTAGCCTCGCTCACCATGTGCTTATCTGAAAAGTGTAAGTACTGAGGCCTCCGTCGGTACAGCTCTTATTCCTTTTGCGAATAGGATTTTGCACCTTTCCTGTCCTGGCTAGTGGTAGTGAATGGCGACTGGTCGCGACTCATCGCGTTGCAACTACCTGTCTGAGACGCAGAAACCAGTTTGCATTCGAGTTGCAGTTCCAGTTCCTGCTTCTGCTTCTGCTTCTGCCCCGAGCCTGAAGTTTACACCGTGCACTTTGCTCAGCCAAGCTTTCATCTCCCAATTTATATGCAGATTGCTGGCTGAAAATGTTCCAAGATCACTGAGCAACCTTGGGATGCTCTCATGCGAGATAAGGTAAAGCCGGCTGCCCCCGTTTTGGGCTATCTTTCTTGTTTATTGGCACAAATCTCAGCACCTGCGCCTATACAAATACCAGCTGATACTCAATGTTCCAAGTGCCCGAACATCCTGTGCCCCATTTTCGCGCATTGCGTTAGAGTTCCTCTTAGGAGGCGCCTCTGGTATATCCGGTTGCATATCAGTTTTCAATGTACAGTGGTACGCGTTCCTAGAGTGGTGGTGGTGGAAAATCATAGCCCCACGCCGACCGAGTAGAAGAGCTCAAAGGAAGTACTGCCAGGATTAAAAACCGGTTTTATGCCTGGAGCGGCAGATGTTTCCTTGGTCTCTCCACTCTCCACTGACTTATTGTTATCCTTTTTAAGTCGTCCTGCCGTACTTGAGCTCATTTTCGATCTTGAGTGGAATCTGGAAAGATACGCAACAGCAGCTGGATGCGAAGAGTCTGCAGGGCAGAGCATAAATAGGCAGATGCAACTGAAGCCAGGCAACTCTCTCACTCGAAGACCATCCCCTATTTTGCCTTGACACGGTGACAGTTGAGTGCGATGAGCAGCTGAGCGGCTGAGAGGCAAATATCCCTCGGTGTATTCGACTGACTCAGTCAGGATCAGTCTGCTCCGAACCGCGAACCGAATACACACGCCCGTATGCACTCAGCGGAAGTCTTTCGAAGCTACATCGGGATAATATAGAATGCAACGCAGATAGTGGGCGGTCCAACAGTTCGATTATGGTTACATACCACGTACGCCCCGACCTAACTCAGTTTAGTGTAGCCCTTCTCGTGTCGCCAGGTGCGACAGCCTTCAAAGTAGAAAGAAAGTCCAACATGAACAAGAATAAAGCGATTAAAAGTTACGGCGTAAAATCATTACCAGTCTCAAGGCACATTACGCCCAGGAAGCGCTCTGCCGGCGTGGAGGGTCGACGCTTCAAGACCTTGCAACGGTGAGCTAATTCGATAGACTGTGGAACCCTGGAACTAGAATTGCAGATGCTACTCAACCGGCCTAGATACCTAGATGCCTAGTCTTGGAACCGGTCGGGCCCTCCACGGAAGTATCTTTGGAGCTCATTTGAACCTGAAGCCAGAGCCATAACCCTCTAGAACAGCATACCTTCACGCATCCCAGATGTAATCCGTTTTTTGTTTAGAGCACGCAAAATACCCTAAGTCTTTTCATGGCCTGCTATTGCTGCCCGGGGAAGGTATACTGTGTCGGACACCGCAGGCGTAAAGTATACGCTCCTTACATCTTCCTCTATCTGGTCTTCGCCTCACTCTGCGTGCGGGTGTGTCCTGTTGATTCCTAAGGCCATACCCCGCACATCCCCATGTCTTTCCAGCTGTTAAAGGGTCGTTTGATGGGCTGTTTGTTTTCCTTGTGTGCCTGGAATTCCCAGAATGTATGGTGTTTGCTTACAATAAGCATACGGAAATGGAATTGGCTAAGTTTGCTTTAGATTCGGTTCGCGCAGTTTGCTTTCGGCTTACCTTCTCTCCCAGAGTAAGAAAATTCTTTTTCAACATTTTCCGAATTATTTGCTCATCCCGATTTAAAGCGTACCTGCACTAGCTACCATGCCAACACCTTGGCCGCCGCATTTTCACACGCAAAATCAGTGTCAGTGACCATCCTATAGCTAACCTTAGGTCACAACAAAACTAGAGTTCTGTGAAATCGCTAAATTGCCCTGTACTCTAGTCATGCACCCCTTCACCGGTGACTAACGAGCGAACGTAGCGCACATAAAACGTTTCGGGAGGTCAGCCTACCTGATCGGCGGCGCTATATTTTACATAATTCGCTACGGGATGCACGGTGGCTACCGCTACCGTGCGCTTGCCAGCAGAAAAAGATCTTTCCCTAATGAGAATTTTGTACACTTTGTATCTTTCCAGAATGCCAAATACCGGAAACCAAGGAATAAGGAATGGCTTGGTAAGTAAAATCCGGCAGACTGCAGTCTGGATTTTTTATTTTACCATTCGGTTTACATTTTTATTTTCGTCTAAGAAGAGTTCTTGAGAAGTGAAAAAGTCTGAGGCTCCCTTGCTGCTGGAAATTAACGAGTAACATACGGGTGAGGGTTTCTGTACAAGTCTATCGCGGTATATCTATGACCAGATGCACGATGATAGTGATAATCAGGAGGTCTCGAGTTCGATAGGATCGCGTTACCCGGACAGCTGTCGTTTCCCTGCCCGATGTTGGGTGCTCAGAATTTAAATTGATTTATTTCGGTCGAGCGGCTGCGACAGCTGCGAATCGTATACAAATGTTCAGATTTTGTCACACGCTGCTCTTGTACATTTGTGCTCTCAGAAGGCTGAGGTCACGGCCCAGGGCACCCTTGAGGGGCTGGGGAATTCGGGAACATGATGCACTCCGAATGCTTTTAGAGTGGCAACGTTTTAACTGCAATTCTGTTTATCCCCATGCCCTCACCGCGTGCTTTTCCTGCAATTGAGTAGCGCCAGAGCTGAAAAGCTCGCCCATAAAATGAACGAATTTTTATAGATCAGCATCTGCCGAAGTCGAGCCCCTAAAAGTTTTACAGCCGAAGCTCGCCTAATTAAATTCAATTTTATGATCGGAATAAAGCTTAATACAGGGCGAAAGAAGCAAGCCCTACACTTTCACTGATATGTACTGGTGAAGCGGCATCTCCAATCCGTCATTACCACAAGCAAGGTGGCGAGAGTTCAATACTCTCAAAACTGATGCAGCAGCAGGCCCTTCCCAGATGTTTCTATGATTTTATATAAGAAATGTTACAGCGACGCATATCCGATTACCAGCCATCAATGCTGAAACCGCAAGACCTACCATTGTTCGTGTTAATAGGGACTTTCTCACTAATCCTCGTTCCTCCGCAGCGAATGGAGTGCCCACTCCGTCCTGTCTTGTGGGTCTCCCACGGCAACCGCATCCGAAAGGGAGTTGGGAGTCATGGCTGACTTAGTCGATACTGAAGCCCGTAAGGGCTTATCAGACAGACGCTGTGAATGAACCCGAAATGTGATCTCTGTAAGCAAATGAGGGGCCTGCTGCCAATTTAATTTTGTAGCCACCAAATAGAGGCGGTAATGGAAGCACTAGGATGATGGCCGACGGCACAGTGCTCTCTGACAGCTCATTAAATTCATGGGACACTCGATGGGTTTGAGAGAACACATGTTTCCGGCTGCGTCTGTTTTCCCAGTTCCTTGTTCCTAGTTCCTTTCCTAGGCCCAATGTCGTTAGCCATCATTAAGTCCTCTGCGCTCAAGTCCCTAACGCTTTCCGTATGTAAATGCTGCTGTCGAAATGTGTTTTTAAATCACTTGAGGCCTAAGACAGCTAGCCTAATGCCGTCGGGTGTATCCGTATTATAGGCTTATCCCTCCGCTTCCTCGTCTTCTGTTTACATTGGCCATAGCCGGGGTTCATTGCGCTCATAAATAAAGTTTTAAATGTTTTTCCCATTAAACAACAGCAGATGAGGTGAATGTCTCTGTGCGTGACACTAGATTCACTTTTGAATCGCTAAACTATGGCCAAGCAATTTATGTTCTGGAGTTGTCTAGGTTCCGGTGCATTAAAGTAACTGCATGTCGTATGCCCTAGTAATGGACACTATCTACCACCCTTTCAACAGAGGGAAGCATTTCTTCGAAGAGTGACTCCCGCCAATGGATCATCTATACGATGATACAGTTTTTAAGGATGTAAGCAGGGCATTCATTCAGTGATTAATCTAACACTGGAGGGAGACAACGCAATCAATCACAGAATGGGGCGACTCAAATTAATTGAAACCCTGCTGCTGATGGCTAAATTCGCTTCGCCGTTTTAATTGCTAAAGAGCCTAGTTAATTAGGTTGGAGGCATTCTCTTGTAGTCATAAGCGGCTTAGAGTCCTGCCATTGTTCTAGGAGAACCTACGCCTGTAGGTGACGTCAGACAAAAACTAATCAAGTAAGACAAAGCCATCTCCACTGCAGTTTGACATTGGCCAAAATACAGGGGTGGCGTTGGCGATAGCGAGGTCGCGGACAATAGCTTGACCTAGCACGGACGCGGCAAGCATAAGCGAGCAACAAAAAAGCGGGAAGTGGCAGTGGACTCGTGCTGCTGCTGCTGGATCTTTCGTGCGCTAATCTAATCAAGCCACTTCAATCCAGACTCCCGACAATGCCACTCGCATATGGATTCCATCTCGACGCCTTTATGTCCCTTAATGCAATATCTTCACTACAATGGGCCGACCGTCCACTCACGACCGGGGCGACGACACCGGCACTCGTCAGTGCTCGCGGTTCGCATTTGCAAGTCTCGCTGCGGCAATCAGTTATTACTTATCGCTTCGCTCGGTTACACCTGCCTGTGCTGCCTCTGCTGCCTGTGCTGCCTGTGCTGTTTGTGGTCCGGAGCTGGCCGACTCTGATCGCGCCGCAGAGCCGCGGAGGAGCTATGAAGAAGCTGATAATACCCACGCTCATGGACACCTATGGCCTGATTAAGTTCTGGGACTTCGACGCCGGCCCCAGCGGTGTGTCGCAATCCGCCAGGGGACGGGTGGACTTCAGCATGCCCGCCGACGACTCGATGCCCAGCGAGCGCCGCTACAAGTGGAGGCCTTGCCGGCTCCAGGTCAGCCCAGTATAGCATTGCATGCTCCCCATTTTCGATATGATAAGTCGCTTGCCCCTCGCTATCTCCGATCTCGACTAAGTACACTGCTATTTGGTTCTCATATCAATTTGATTGTCAAACGAAAAGTAGAGCCCGATAAAAATAGGAGACATAATACCACAATTTTTACCACCACCATTCGCACACTTATGTGTCTGTAGCTGTGTGCGTGCCATTTCAGTTTCGGTTCGACTTTTGCAGATTGCAGAATTGTTTCCCCTACACCTTTAGCCCTACTCTCTCTTTCCGTGATGTAAGCCCTCACCAAATCGCACCTATTCCTACCAAACAATAGCGTAATAAGACATATTTCGTCATCGACCCTATCATGGACGCGGACCCCTGACTGTCACACTCGCGTTCCGGTTCCATTAAAATTCTTGTGACAAATTCTATACACAAGTCACAGCTACAGGCACAACTACAGGCACACTCACAGTCACCAGGTATCACTGCTGTTAATAATATAATACAAAACCCGGCCAATACTGGCTTAAACAAAGCTGTGCGATGATAAGATATTTGTGGTTTCTCGTGAAAAGGAGCCGCATAGGATCGCTGTCGAAGCACTACGTAAGCGTTAGTTGCAGTCAGTGCAAGGCCAGGGGCACCCATTCCGGGTGTCAACCGAGGCTAGATGATAAACAAGACTGTGCGGTAGTAACAGTGCAACTTCTTTCTTGCAGGCGCAGCAGATACGGGCCGTTTCCAGTCCCACGCTGACAGAACCACTCTCGGTGCCGCCGCAACAGAAGCCAGACGAAAGCGCTGAAATGGCGGCCACCGCTGTCACAGGCAACAGCAACAGCAGCAGCGGAAATGGAGGCGGCAGTGTTGGCGGAGGCCTGGGCGTGCTGCAGATGTTCAAGCGCACCCTGAACAACTTCAATGGCAAGAACCAACTGCACATTGCTCCGCTGCCGTCGCCGGCCACGAACAGCAATGTGTCAAAACCCAAGTCTTCGCCAACGACGCCAACCGTATCCTTCACAGCGCCCGCCGCGGCGACACCGACAGCCAGCAGCGAATCTGGTCCAGAGGGAGGCGATGCGAGCTCTGGCAAGTACCGATTCGGGCCCCTCATCTGGCGCAGCTCCAAGGAGCGCCGCAAGACGAAGTTTAACCGGCGTGACAAGTGCAACTCGGGCGACTCGGGCATTCAGATCGAGCTAGAGCAGGATGAACAGTTCTCTCGAGCTTTGGCGGTCAGCGGCCAGGGGGGAGCTGCTACTTCCATTTCCGTTAACGGAACGTCAACTGGCGCCGAGTCCAAAGTCAGGGCAATACGCCGCACCAACTCGGCCAAGGCGAGTAGCATACTCGGCCCTTTCGTCCTAAAATCTAAAAACGCCAAGCACCTAAACATTGGGGAGTCGAACAGAGTCGAACGCGAGGCTCCCGAGTCTCTGCCCACACGCTCTCTGAGCCAGCCCAATGGCCTGGAGACGTACGGCATGGGGCGCCCGGAGCTTGAAGACAGCGACAGCGACAGTGTTACATCGCACGATGAAGGTAGGTTGGGGTCTGCGTGCGAGTGCAGACTACTCAATTATGTTCAATTTTTCGAGCAGACCAGACTAATGTGCTGTCCCTTCGCACCCCAGCTGTTAGCTACTATCCGACCATTTTCGCGGAAGTTCTCTACAACTTCACTGCCGGAGGGCCGCAGGAGCTGGGCTTGGAGCGGGGAATGCTTATTGAAATATTGCGCAAGGAAGTTGGACCCTGGTGGTTCGGCCGCATTAAGAAGGAGGATACCAATCTCGTGGAGGATATACTGGATCCCGAGCTGGGCTGGTTCCCCAAGGAATTTGTGCGCATTATTCACTGTCCTGAGACGGATATCTTTTTTAACGCGCACAGAGCTGCGGCGGCTAATGAAGAAGCGGAGACGGAGGCTGATGCGGAAGCGGAGGAGGCTGTCGATGAAGGAGCATGCGGCGGCAGAGAACCGCCTATTCCGCTGTCTGTTGCCACATTCGCCGAGGATACGGATGTTACCGTAACAACGGACCAAAGCAACGTCACCCTGATTGTCATCGAATCGCCAGCATGCTCATTGAGTGCCCCCAGCGCCGACATCCAGTTGGACCATAACACTATCCTGCGTCGAAGTGCTGTACGTGAACTGCTCGAAACGGAGGCCAATTATGTCAAACTACTTGCTGCCATTTGTGATGGGTAAAAGATTGAGACACTTGAAATCAACTAAGCCAGTAAGCCTAACCTTTGTCCCGCCTTAGATATCTGCCGGCCATGAGTAAGCGCATAGATATATTCTCCCCAAACAGTATTCGACTGATCTTCTCCAACATAACGGCCATCTACAAGTTCCAGCGAAAGTTTCTCGAGGCCTTGCGACGAGGAATCGAGCAAAATCAGATTGCTAAGGTATTCCTCAAAATGGTAAGGGCATAACATGCTTTTATAGAGCTTAACGCAAATAATTAACGAAAAAAACGGATCTTTCACCAACCAGCATAAAGGTTTCCTCTGTTATTCCACCTATTGCAACGCCTATCCCCGAGCCCTGATCGAACTCGAGTCCTACGATCGCGTCAAAGACGCACGCACTATTTTGGAGAAGTAAGTTAAATTGGACAGAGAGATTATCAGCCGTATACTAACAGCCGTATACTAATGTATTACTTACAGCTGCCGCGAGTCGGAGAACCTTGCAGAACTACCACTCTCCGCCCACCTTTTGGCACCCGTGCAACGTATCTGTCGCTACCCCCTGCACCTCAACGAGATCATTAAGTCCGCATTGGAGGGGGCAAGTCAGGAGTCAAGAGATGAGGTAGACGGTGCCAAGCCGCTTTCCGCCGAATACGAGCAACTTGACGTCAGTGAACTGGACATACCCGACTCCCGCGACACCGTCAATCTGGCACTGGAGGCAATGCGTGGCATTACGGAGGCGGTCAATGAGGGAAAACGCCACAGCGAGACGATTGCCAGGCACCAAGCCAGCTTCCAGAACTTTAAGGGACCGCCGCTGCACTTGCATAGCGCTCGATTTTTCCTGCAGGTCGACGCCACGCGGCAGAAACAGAATTTGTGGAACAGCAGCTACACTTTGTTCCTGTTTGATAACCAATTGGTCTACTGCAAGCGGGACATCATCAAGCGCAGTCACTTCATGTACAAGGGTCGCATCTTCCTAGACCGATGCCGCATCGTAAACGTGAGAGATGGAAAGATGTTTGGGCACACCATCAAGAATTCTCTGCGCATCTACTGTGAGTCACGCCAAAAGTGGTATGATTTTAGCTTTAGGTCGGCGAACCGGAAGCACCGCTTCCTCAACACCCTCGCCCTCGAGCGTCAATTTGGCGGGAAAGCTCTGTACGTACAGGAGATGGCTGGCTTTGAGTACAACTACGAGGAGCGATCTGGCGATTTTTCCGACCAATCCGATTACGAGGTGCAAGACTTTGAAGCCACTACTGGGGCGACGTCCGTCAGTGGGGAGAGCTCAGTGCCAGAGTCACCGGCCAAATCCACTTCCCGTTTGTGCGAGACTTTGCCGAAAAAATCGCAGTCCCGGGATGGCATATCCAGTGCAGACAACTCACAAATGCTCTCCACCACTTCGACGACGGGCTCGCTGGGAAGACGTCCCTTCGGCAAGTGGTTCCGCAAGCCAAAGAGTACACAATGCACTCCGAGTCAGTCGCCGACGCACAAGCCCGGCTTCGACGCTGACGCGACTCTCACAGAGGCCCGAGTGGCTGCCATGGAACTGGCTGAAGCCGCAGCCACGACACTGCTACCAACGGACAGCTCGTCCGCCTAAACAAGTGCTCGATGCAGCTGCGAGTAGAGAGCGCTATGACCTATACACAGCACAGCATACATGGTATAAAATATTTGTTACAATAATATTAAATTGGCCTTACTCGTAACAACGGATAATCGAATGGGTGTTACATTCAGATTGAGTTTACGGTTACGTTAGTGTTATCTTTTCGTTTAATATACAATTTATTTCGTTGTTATTTTTGAAATCGTCAGTCGTTTAAATCCGTCATCCGTCTGTTACAGGGTTTCTGGACGACCAAACGACACGATGCGGTATTAAGAATTTTAGATTTACGAAGATTTACGAATATCAGAAACATGAATATTGTACACTTCTGGCATTTCAATGCGGTTTTATAAAAAATGTCGCCGACTGCTAGTCTAAAAACCCTATTACCTGTCCATACTTGTAATTCTAGGTTACGTGATAAGTCGATAATAAACATCCGCCAAGCACTTGAAGAATTCTGTTTGTGTTCCCCCGGTCCACTGAGAGGCCTCCTCCTCCACAAACCCCTCTCTATCAAGCTGAATAGAAAACTACCCACAGAAACGATATTGATAGGCGTTTAGAAAACGTTTGTAGTTACTTTGAGTACGACACATTTTAAGTAGAGTGATGAGTAAATTCTCTTTGTATTAACGTGTATTGGAAATACGGTGCCATGGAACCACGATCCATGGCATTTGTTAATGTTTTTGTTAGGCCAATTCCCAATGGCATGTATTCACAGTTAAACCGAAAATGGAAGGAAGGAGCATATTAAAGTAAATACGAAAGTAGTAAACTATTAATAAAGGAACAGCAAATATTATTGCATATGAAACTATATTGTACTATATGGAAATTGGTTGAATGTCAATTTGAACACAAGTCCAAAAATATAAAATGTAGCAAACGTTAACATTCTCATACACAAGCAAAAAATGCAAACAGAACAATTGAGCGAATTTAATTTTTTCTAAAGAAACTCGTATGTATCCCATTAGCATTTAATTATTGCCTAAGCGTTGGCAAGGATTAGTTGAACATTTTAAAGAGCCAATATAAGTTAATCAAAATATATAAATATAAATATATGTATGAATTCATCAAGCAATTTACTATTTAATAGATTTTGCCAAAAAGAAAAACTTATTGGTTTTCGAGAACAAACGATTGAGATTTTCCCCTGTAAAAATATTCTATCTAAAATCCCTAGACCTAACCCCCTACACGACACATTCTATGACACTTACACGAGAAAAAAGTACAGTATTTCTGATCATTATCAGGTTTTAAAACTCCGATTGTTAATTAAAAACAGAGAAAATTGAGCGAAGCCAGGACCGACTCGCTTGACCGCACCAATTTGTTAAGTTTAGTTCAGACAAACATGATAATAATAAGAAAATAAAAACAATGTGAAATACATGAAAGCGTTTCGCCAAACACAATTGTACAAAAACGGCAAGTGTCGAGTGCGACTGAGCAATTTATATTAGAAAAGCGTACACGTTTCGAAAATAAGTATAGAAGGATGACCCTCTGCTCGGACCCTTGACCGGAAACGAAAAACATTCGTATACACTTAGCAACCACAAATATGCTCCATATGCCAAATAAATAAATATATATATTTATCCAAGTCGTATGACTTTTTTTTTAACAAGCTTTAATTTAAATTGAAGTACATTGGCTACATAACGTAAATTTACAAAATAATGTAAATTTACAATATACGTTAGCATTCAACTTAAAATTGGCGGCACCCTGGACAATGGGAAGTGTTGACAACTGGTTTGGATTCCATATTTTCAAAAAACAAGGTCCATGTTAATCTTTTTCAAAAACGTGTTTCTTTTTTTTATAAACTAAAATATATTTTCTACAAGTATGCTTGCTTGTGAGATGTAATATTTTGAAGCATAGTGTTTGATACCACTTGAATCTAGTTCAAATGCAAGCATGTTAAAGTCGATATATCAAAATATATCGATATGAATCAATGTCGGCAAATATCGATAAGCAAGGAATAGCATCGTTGTGCTTTCTCTAACTAGTTCCAAAAACATAAACATTTAATTTATCCCGAAGCTTGGCTTGTTTCCACAAAACTGATTGGCTTGAATCCAACAATCTGACTGCCGTAATGCTAACTGGGGCCTAAGCCAGCTGCTGAAAGTGTTTGCTTGCCGAGATGCACAGCCACATCGGCGCCAGCAAAGTCGTGGCCACTCTCCGCGCGGACGGAAATGTGTATCCCATGGAGCACTCTGAAGCACACCTGATGCACTATGAAATTGTAAGTAGAATCGTTGCTTCGAGGCCCAACTTACGCGGGGTCTGCTTTTAGCGCACTGAAGGAGAGGTGCAGCAGAAAAAGGGCAACCTGCTGGTGGCCGCCACATGCGTAGACCTCGGCAAACAACTGCTCCAGTGCGCCAGGGACAGTGATGTGGCTGGCGTAAAGACCGCACTGGCCCACGGAGCGCCGTTTGCCTCCGACTGGCTCGGCATGTCGGCACTGCATTTCGCCGCCATGAACAACCAGTTGGAGATCTGCGAGATCCTACTGCAGGGAGGCATCAACATGGACGCTAAGACAAAGGTGGACCGGACGCCGCTCCACTTGGCCTGCTACTATGGCCACGAACGGGTGGTCAGCTTGCTGCTGGCGCTCAAGTGCAGTGTGAACTCCCGCGACATGGTAAGAGTAGGCCGCTGGTCGTTGTATGGAACTCGATGAGTAACCCGATTGTCTCCTTTTGCCAGCTCCGCATGACCCCGCTCCACTGGGCTGTTGAGAAGAGGCACAAGAGCATTGTGCGTATGCTGCTTAAGAGCCAGGCGGATGTTACGTGTGTTTCCAAGTTCGGGAAGACAGCGGTCGGTATAGCCGTGTACACAGAGCAGGCGGATGTGCTGGCAGAGCTAGAGATGGCGCGGCAGGCACAGGCCAATAAAAAGTTCAGCGACGAGACAGAGGTGAGAGCTTTATATTGCATTTTCTGGCCTCGGTATTTAGTTAGTTATTCCATAGTATCTATAATGGTGTTCTTATACATAATAATATAACAATTCTTGTTCGACTCTTTGTCTTCGGCTGCGCTGCGCTTACCGAACTCCAGCTAAAATCGCATAAGAGCAGAGTATGTACCTTACTCATCCTTGTTTAATCACCAGTATAAAAAGCCGTAGAAATGCATTTGTTTGTAAAACTTGGCAAGCTGGCACGTTATTATATTTTGCTACCATGAAATTCCTGCAAGCGCAGAAAATGGCTTCCTTTGGACTGTAGATCATTCCCCAAAATCTTCAGATTTTGTGTATGATATAATAATTAAAATATACCCTTGATTCGCAGAAGGAAACCAGTGATGCTGTCAACTCCATAATGGACGATCCGGAGACCACGAAAACCCTTGACGACAGCGAAATGTCTGTGGAGGAACGAATGGATGTCCTGGAGACACTGCGAGGTCGTAAGTGCAATAGTTAAGCTATTATATTACATCAGTATTAGTTAAAATATTATTTAAGTTAATCTTATTATATCTGGCAGATACCAATGTGCTGGGAAATTCGGCTCTAAACATGCTGAAAACACACGGAATCGCGGACATGATGCAAGAAAATGATGATCAAGCCTCGAAGGAGATGCTGAACTCTGCACTACAGAACGGGCGCCAACTGGTTCTCTCCGAAGGTGGTCGCATGCTGTTGCACGAAACGAAGGCTGGCCTCAGCAGCAAGCGTGAATACGTAAACGGCGGTACCAGAAAGGTTGCGGGCATCGCTCTACGACCAAATGTCAATAACTCGCCTCCCCAAAAGATTCGCATGAATGTTATTAAGCAAAAAGAGCCGCCTTCGTCGAGTCCGGCGGGGGTTTCCAAAAACAAGGTAGGTCTTATTTGCTCCTCGCCTTCCATCCGCTCACGCTTTAAATGATCTTTTTTTGCAGAATATACGCATAATCTCGTTGACTGATTTTAAGAAGCTTTGCGGAACAGACAATCAGCCAAAGTCACTTCAAAAAATACCCGCATCAATGGCAAGGTAACTGTTTTTCTTTAGTTTAGAACTCTAATAAATCTTACATTCCTCCTCACTCCAGCTCGGGTATGGTACGCCAGCTTCCGGATGGCACCAAGCTGCTCAACATGCGTCCACTGCAGTCTCGACAGGTTGGTTGATGGTGTCCTTGCCTCTACTTATACTTACATATATAACTTAAAAGATTTGTTTGGCTTAATAGCCTCCTAGTGTAAACAGTGAACTCAAATTTTTTTGCCGTTTTTTCATCATTTAGCTAAAGCTTCCGTCCCTGCCGAGACCTCTGGAGCCCACAACCGCCTTAGATGAGCCGCAGCACGGCCAGCTCGGGAACGAAACCGCTGGCACACCTACCCTGCCAGCGAACAATTCCGTGTCTGCGAGTTCTATGAGGGGACAAGTGGGCACGGTGCAGACGATACAGCTGCGACCCTCGCCCACAGCAGCATCGGGGCAGGGACACACGAACAACGGAGTGGCAGCCGGCAAAACTGTCGGAGGCAGCACGCTGAAGTTGCCGACGACAAAGGCGCCCAACGTGATGCCGCTGCTGACGTCCTCGGAGATTTGCCGGCAGCTCCATGAGCTGCGACGCCAGAACGAAGACTTGCGCCGGCGCGTGGACTCGTTTCAGCGGGAAAAGGAGGAGATGCTGAGGCGCATTGACAGGCTGGAGCAACTGGTGCTGATTCGGGATTCGGAGCCAGAGATGGAGTACGCGGACGACCTTTAGCCAGAGTTAAGTTATGTTTACTGTAAATACACCTAGTATGTAGCATACAGTGCGGCGGCCCCAATCCCGACTGCTTCCGCACCTTTGGCCTACACATTGCTAATGGGAACACAGTTCAAGAATAGGCTTACAATAGGCACTAAGCTAAGAAAGTTAATCATTTACAGTTAAGTGCATTTGTTAATTTCATAACATTTTGTAACAACACCGTATTCATTTAATTGTTTAAACTTTAAAGTAACAGCTGCAAGATCCAGCCATTAACCGCGGTAGTGGTCAGTTAGTTTTCTACCTTCAAGTCGCCCAGTAAGGGTACACCATTGCGCATTATTTCGTAATAAAAACTATTTTAAAGTAAAAAACTGTCGCTACTTGTGAACAAATGCAGTTAGAGGATAAGCTAGAAATTAGCAGACTAGGAAGTATGCTTTATAATAAAGTAGGACACTTACAGTTTGCTTTAACAAATGCAGGTGGAGCATTAAATATATTCACATGTACATATTTATGGATGCTTTTCTAAAGCAATGGACAAATAGCGCACCTATTTCCTTTGCTTTTGGGTACTAGTTATTTTATTTATTTTAAACTAGAGCTGCAAAAACATCGATGTTACTATCAATACTATCGATGTTTATCTAACATCGAAGAACTGATTTCCGCCTCCGCAACTGGGCACACTGAAATAGATCATTAACCCATGTAAGTCAAATTAATTTGCTCAAACTCAAAATAAAGCATTGAAAAATTCAATTCTTACCACGAAGGTACTTTATTTTACTCGATTTAGTTGCTTACTTACGAAATAAATGAAACATAAAAAGCCCCCGTGCTCCATTTTCCACCGTTCCGATTCGACGCTAATTTGACGTACATAAAGGAATTATGTTTTCGGACCGGCCAGCTGTTCTGTCGGAGAGGTGGTAACGCTGTGGAAAATGCACGTGTAGAGTTTACACTATAAACTGAGGAAAACAAAAATGGTAATTTTGTCGGATTTTAAAGCGATTTTTAGTAAAAATTTTGTCTCGTTGTAGCGCAAAAAGCAAGCGAATGAAATACCAGGGTTCCCCTCGCTGGACAATGATGGCGACAGCGGCGGCGGAAGTGGAGGGGGACATGGCGACGACATCCTCCGGAGCAAGCCCAAGTCGAAGAAAAGCGGCGGCTTCCAGTCCATGGGTCTGGGGTTCGAGTTGATCAAGGGCATCACGAAGAGAGGCTACAAGGTACCTACGCCCATCCAGCGCAAGACCATTCCGTTGATCCTAGAGGGTCGCGACGTGGTGGCCATGGCCAAGACAGGTTCCGGCAAGACAGCCTGCTTCCTGATTCCGCTCTTTGAAAAACTGCAACGACGAGAGCCCACCAAGGGCGCCCGAGCCCTTATACTGTCGCCCACGCGCGAGTTGGCTGTGCAGACATACAAGTTCATCAAGGAGCTGGGCCGCTTCATGGAGCTGAAGACCATTCTGGTGCTGGGCGGCGACTCCATGGACTCGCAGTTCTCGGCTATTCACACGTGTCCCGATGTCATCGTGGCCACGCCTGGCCGATTCCTTCACTTGTGTGTGGAAATGGACTTAAAGCTGAACTCAATAGGTGAGTGATTCTTGGAGGTCTGCTGAACAAAAATTAACGCAAACTATCACCTCTCAGAGTACGTGGTTTTTGACGAAGCTGATCGGCTATTCGAAATGGGATTTGGCGAGCAGCTGAACGAGACGCTGAACAGGCTGCCCTCCTCCCGGCAAATGGTCATGTTTTCCGCGACGCTTCCCAAGTTACTGGTAGACTTCGCCCGCGCGGGCCTGAACGACCCCGTTCTTATACGTCTGGACGTAGAGTCCAAGCTGCCGGATGCCCTAGCTCTGAAGTTTCTTTACTGCCGGCCGGACGACCGCTACACAGCGCTAGTCGTGCTCCTAAAGTACGTGATCCCGCAGGATTCGCAGACCGTAGTTTTTGCCGGAACGCAACACCATGTTGAGCTGATTTCGTACATCCTCACCGAGGCAGGCATTTCCAACACCTCGGTCTACTCCAGTCTGGACCCGGCAGCTCGTAAAATCAATACCGCCAAGTTTGTGAACAAGAAGGTGTCGGTGCTAATCGTCACAGACGTGGCCGCGCGTGGAATCGACATTCCCAGCCTGGACTACGTTGTCAACCTTCACTTCCCGGGTAAGCCAAAGCTGTTCGTGCATCGCGTCGGACGTTGTGCCCGAGCAGGGCGCACTGGCACAGCATTCTCAATCTTCTCCACCGACGACACGGCCCATCTCCTGGATCTGCACTTGTTCCTGAACCGGCCATTTAATATCACCGACAGCTCGTCCATGGGAACCATTCCACAAGACTTGCTCGAGGAGGAGCACCTAACAGTGACCGATATCAAGAAAAGCCATCATATTGTAAGTCCATGTGGTTTTTGATGGTGACTTTAAAATTGCTTACCGTTTGAAATAATTGCAGTCCGGAGTGTTGCGCACCAGCGAGAATGCGTACAAGAAGTACCTGAGCTCACGCCCAGTGGCCTCCACAGATGCCAATGCGCGTGTAAAGAAGATAAAGTTTTTTGCGCTAAAGCCATTGGAGGACTTCTTCACAGCAGCTCCCGCCCTGGCCCAGGCCGCCGAGGTCAACGGACAGTCGGCAGAATCGCAGGCGGAGGTGGCTGCAGCCGAGCGCAAGTTGCAGGAGGAGAAGCACGATATACTGGTCAGAATGCGTAGTTTCCGACCAGGTGGTGTAAGTTTTTCTTCTGTAAGACGTCATAGAATTTGCTAATCCAAGGTATAATTTTTCAGACGGTTTTTGAACTCAACACCACGCAAAAGTCGACGCAATTTATCGTTATGAAGGAGAAGCGATCCCAGCACGCGGATGTTATTCAAAAGTTTAGACAGCAGCGTGCAGACGAGGACTTTGATGAGGCGAAGAAGGAGGCGGAGACTCAAAGACCAAGTTCGGCCAGGATGCCCACCGCCGACGAGGAAGCCATAAGCAGTACTTTCCATAAAGTTGTTGCGCCAAAAAGACTCCAAAACATGGATGCGCTGTACAAGGATAAGCCCAAGAAAAAGAAGCGTAAGGCAAACACCAAGGACGATGAGCACTACGTTCCGTACCAGTCGGCCGACAAGCACACGGAAGATGGCCTGGCTATTAACACGTTTGAACGGCAGGCGCAGAATGCCGAGTTCTCGGTGTCAGACCGCAATTCATCGCAGGAAATGAAGCACAAGCCAGGATTGAAAAAATGGGACCGAATCAAGAAGAAAATGGTGTCTGTGCAAGATCCTCGAGCCAACAAGATCCGCACGGAGTCCGGTGCTTGGATTCCCGCCTCTTTCAAAACGGGCCGCTACACTGAGTGGAAGGAGAAGTCCAAGATCGAGGACCAACTTCAGCGCGAGAACGCGGACAGCGACGACGACAAATTCAAGCCTCTGAGTCACGCCCAGCGCTATCCGGTCAGCCGCCACGCACGCCACAACGTAAAACTGGAATTGAAGAAGCGTCTCAGCGGCAACGATAAGGAGATGCGGCGTCCCGAACAGATTGTCAAGTCTCGCATGCGCCTGGAGTTCATCAAGAAGCGTAACGAGGAGAACGCGGAGCGAAAGTCAGAGAACCGCAAGCGCAGCATGCGAAAGAACCAGCGACCCAAAGCAACTGGTGGCTCCAGAAAGTGCAAGTAGAAGTCAGGTGAGTGAGGACCCAACAATTCGTACGTGGAGTGTTCGTGACCATAATTGGAACTAAACTAAAGCAAACGGTTGCTCAGGCAACATAACCAGAAGAGCCATTCTCCATGCAAATCTCCTCTTCTATCTTGACATTACCTTTTAATTCAATTGCCAAAAGGCAGGTGTCCCGTCTCGCCAACCAAGGCTAAATTAACCTTGTTTATTAGGTTGGTAGTTGGAGTAGCATAGTATATTACAGTACCTCTTGAATGGAGCTCTAGAGTGAGTGAGGTCGGCATCTGACAGAACGCAAAGCAGCGATTGGTGATCCCTTGTTTGTCAAGCAAAACCATTACCGCGGTTTTAAAAGGTCCTTCCGTTACACATGGAACCGTCGGCTGCCGAACTGACAGACGAAGTCAAGACACGGGGTCGGGGCTTCAGTCAATTTTCACTTTTCCCTCCTAATTTATGAAGTGTTTGAAATGAATGGAATGCACACCAGACAAACAAATGGAGGAGGAAATGCATGTTTTGTGGCGGCCCTTGAGCACGCACGTGTCCTACGCGGATGGATAAGTCTCGCTAAACAAAAAAAAATTAAAATCAAAAGCCAGTGACAAGCCTGTGTACTTCGGGTGTCCAAGGCAAATACAGGCCAAAGTGTAATTGAATAACCACCGTCAATGCGCCCTGCCCCCAAGTTGGCCTCTTTTCAAAAATGACCCAAATAGGACTCGGCGCATTCGTTGTGACCTTCGTGCGTGCAGCGGGATGTCTCACGGGGATGTTCACGTCGTGCAGGCCGACAGGCCAGCGTTTCGGGGAAGGTACTACGAGCACGCTCGTGCCCAGCTTTGGGCGCACCCCGCCTGTGATGACACGCACATCCTGTGCGTGCCCACAGCAAACACTCCGCACCCCGGGGCGCGACCCCTGTTCTGCTATATGCGCACTCCCAAAGCAAGGAAAAACTGTGTTCTTTAATCAGTCTCTTTCGGCGTTGGGATAGATCCTCAAACTAACCACCACCGTGACAATAGAGATTACTGAGCCCGCAGAATTGGCCAGCAGCCCGACAGCCACATATTGTGGATTTAGAATTTATTGTTGAACGAATTGGTCTTAGATCACTCAGGATGAACACCCCATTAGCATTCTTTGGACATTATCTTTCTGTTAGTTCCCATCACTAAGGTCATATAACACTAATTATTAATTCAACTATTTGTTTACTGTGTGCCTACCGCTGCGACTCTCTGATTCTCTGATTTCTTTTTCCCCCTCTCGTTTACAGAGATATTCGGCTGGGCTGTTTCTACTAAATGCGGAACGCCCCATGACGAGAATGCTCTAATTAATCGCCTCCCCCGAACGAGGCACTCAAATTATTTGTTCAGCAGGAGCTGCGTCGCAGCCGAGGGGTTCGACCGTGCCCAACAACACTCTGTGGATTTCGATTTCGGAAAGTGTTTTGATAAAAATATACGATGAAAAGTGTGAAGTACGACATCTTTGATGCTACCGAGGCTAGCGATGCTATAAAAGGAGCGGGACAGACCGTATAAGTGGAGCGGCAGGCCATAAACAAAATTTAATTCCGAATTAGAACGCAAAGTTCAATTCGACCCGAGTTGGAAAACCTCCCCCTTCGATGGGATCGCGCTCTTTTTCCAAAAATACTCTGACAGCGCGCCCATATGGTGCCCATCTAGGACCGTGGGATTCCCCCTGGACCAATATCCCACTGTCGCTGGTCCGGAGTGCATTCCGTCCCCGTCTTTAAGTTGATGCGCCAACCAAATGTGGTGCATTGCGTACCACATGTGTGTGGGGCCGGAGGAACACCCATTCGCTTAACTGCTTCTGCCACTTCATTTTCGCACTTCGAGGGGTGCCTAAAATAGATATCGCTCATGTGTCTCGGGATGTTTCCAAGAACTTGCTTGCGGCCTGCACTTCCCAGCTTGCCTCAGCCTTTTGGAATGCACTCTGAGCACTCTGCGCGTTATATAAGACACGCCATTACTCTGAATTGGATTGGACCCGGGCTGGAATTGGAAAAACAAGGTTCAGGATCTCAGTGAGTGAGGCGTTCCTTCCTATCTCTCTTTTCAGCCAAATACAATTTGGTGAATTCTAGAGGCCACTTTGCAAGCACTTAAGCGAGCTGCTGGTGCCGGCACCCGACGCCAGTGACGAGCTCCGCTCTTGACCTGTAATAGATGCGGGTCCGTGTGAGGCGATGGCGCACATGTTTACAATCAGAAATATTTTTTTTCGCCGCGAAACCGTTTGGAATGTGTAAATGGTCAGCACTCTCCGTCCTCCGTCCCCAGCCCAACCTTGTGAGTACAGATACATTTTCTATACATTTAGCATCTTGGAATGAAATGCTGCATTCTGTGTTGCATCTAATACACAGCTAATAATCGGCCAAATGTTGAGTGGCTACTAATCATAGTATGCATGCGTCTACGTCATTAGCTAAATTTCTCAATGATGACATCATTTCACTTCACAACTTGGCCACCTGGGCTTAGCCCACGGCTAGTTGGGGTGGCGTCACTTGGCCTTGCGCCGGAGCCATCCGTTCCCATGCCCCGTGGCAGTGGATCACTAGAGAGCAAGTTATTGCAATCAGTTTAATCGGCTTCCAGCTCGACGGCGATGTATGAACGGAAAATCGGTCGACAAGAGCTGGGAGAGAATTATGGGAAATCCATAACCGAACCAATTGCTTTTTCCCCCGGCTCTGTTATGTTACAAATTTTGTTATGAGGTTTGGCGTGGACTTTTTTAAAATATGTAACTGCGTGCAGTTTAATTACCCTGGCACAGTGGATTATAATTTCATTTAGTCCTTGAAAAGTATATACTTGTTTAGCATCTAAGCTAAACTTTAGAACAATGGTAAACTCTTTTTGCAACGGTCTTAATACTTGTCGTATCTATTCTAACAACGGAACGCTCGCCTCCTAAGGCGATTTTAAGAAAAGAGTTCTGTATATAAAGAAATATCAACAGCTAACATGGGATAAAGGTCATAATACACTGCTTAAAGAATTCTGACAGCCGCTTCTCTCTGAAAGAGCAGGGCCGTGCGTCCCGATGACAGACATCTTGTGCGGACGATGATATCTGGGGAAAGCCAATCCAAGTCAATCAAGTAAGTGCGATGGCCGCTGGGGGAGAAGAAAAGGGTCCCGGTCCCGGTCCAATCCAATTGCAGCGGCGGCATGCAGCTCAATTTACATCACTCACTTGCGGCGACCAATTTATAGATTGTTGAACTCACGCAACGTCCAGCTGGGACTCGGATTCGACTCTGTTCCAACTGCGCCGAGGAAGGGTCTTATCTTCTCTCCGAGATCTCAATCTCAACCTCAATCTCTCGACCGGCCAGCTCTCTTGTGTGTGTTTGTTTGCGCTGTCTAATTCTTGCCGCTCAGACAATTGCACAATTTAGTGAAGAATGCGTCTAAGCGTCACTTAAAAGCGCATTATTCAATTTATGCGTCCTCTAGATGACCACGAAAGTGGAGTGGTGCGGAAACGGAAATCTGGCCAGGCAGCAGAGCATCTCAGCTGTGAAGTATGATAGTCAGATCCAGTTTCTGAAATAAAATCCCTAGAAATTCGAAGCTAAGAAACAAAGGATATTTTCCAAGAAGAGAACTCTACTTTTCAAAATGTTTGCTGTCTTTGCGCTCTACCCGAAAATTAATCGATTAATTGGACAGAAATATCAAATAGTAAACTTTTCGTTGTCTACATACGTTTTTAGTTAGCCAGGTTTCCAACCGTTTCATCCATGTCTTGAACCTTTAGTTGGATAGTTTTGCGGTACCATTGCTTGGTACATTTCTTTCGTCACAAGCAATATGTTTTTGATCACTTTCGATATAACTAATACGTTTTTGATCACTTTACGTTGTTTTAATATGTTTTTGTCAGCCGGGCTCCCCACCTCCTTATCCCAGTTATCCACCATTTTCTGAACAGCGTATACCTATTTTTTATTTCTTTGGTATTTATGTCTTGTGAACTTACAGCTTACTTTGTTTTTTTTTTATTCGAAAAAAAACTTTATTCGTCGGACGTGTGCACGGTTGATCGTCGCGTAATTTGTTTTTGTAGTGGAATACAAAGAAAACAGGAGAAAACACAATTCGTTTCTTCAACTGTCGCGGCGGTGAATAATCGCGTAAATATACTAGAAGAGCAGCCGCAACCGCAGCTCGCTTGCACTGCGTACCCTTGTATATACACACTGTATGGGCGCGTCTCTTTTTGTTCCTTCGTGTGTGTATGTCTGACGTCGCTGTGTCTCGTCTCTCGCCTCTCGACCAGCTAAAGCAGAGCACAACCCGCGCGCCAGTTAGTTCATATATTTAATAGCGACCAGAGATTGGCGACGAATCAAGCAATATGCTGGCTAAATATTGAAACAAGTGTCGCCGAATTGTGATTTCTCATCGTCGAACGCGTCGGGCAAATTTTCACACGCACACACAGCCAGCCACTCACACTGGCAAACGTGGAGGAGAACCGAAACGAGATTTTGCAAGTCGCGTCCCAGTATTGGTGTCCGCAGTGTCGCTGTAGTGGTGCAGTGCTTGTGCAACTACGATACTCAATTGTTAATTGCTGGGCATAAGCTGGAAACCCCAAACCGAACCGAACCGAAGAGGAGAGTGCAGGCCATGCAAGGCAAAGCAACAATAGTTATGCGAGCTCATTAAGGTGTCGCAGCGGAATTTCCACCTGCCCCAGCGTCCGCGTTTGTGAATGTGACGGTGACGGTGACTGTGTGCGAATGAGTCGCACTGATAATAATAGGAATTTCTTTTCGCGCTGTTTGTGATTTCCAACGCGAAAGAAAAGCCACAAGTGAAAGTAGTAGCGAACCCTACTTATCTGTGCTAATTACCATCGAGTCTCAGTCTCCAATGCTGCCAGCAGCTCATCAATAGTGGATTACGTAGATTCTGGATTCCCGAGGACACTGAGGTGAGTCGAGAGTCTCCTCCAGACAGAATGCCTGCGGGGTGATAAGGGCATTAAACACAATTTTGTTGCATGCAATGTTCCACAGGAAATCTCCTAAACGACTAGTTGTATTTTGGAACTACTATGAATGCAAATAGAATTATTTCCTGGAATTTCTTAAAATTACCTAGAGATGTGGGAAAATTTATATTTTAAGTGATGTGAGACTTAGGTGTTCCGAAACCCCAGGCGCATGTAGATGGTAATTTTTTAGTGTTTTTTGTTTATATATATACCCCACTATGAAGTCAAACCCATCCACCTGAAGAAAATATAAGTTTGACATTTGGGCTAATGACTAGCTCGCCTGCCTGCAGCCAATTCAGATTAGTTTCTATGCTTCTAGTGCCCCTCCTCCCTGCATTCCCCAGTCGTTTGATCGGCGCCTATTTGCCAGTCCATCAGGTGCAGGTGCGATGCTGAGGCCGATAAGCTCCTAAGCCAGCCTGGGAGATTGCGAAACTCGGTTGCATTCAGTTCAATCCAAGGCAATCGACAATCGGGTCTCAAACGTGCCCATTGTGTCGTTGAACTCGTCGGAGTTCGGACCCCACAGCTGAGGAGAACAGCAGGCAAATCCATCCAATGCGAGTGCGTGGCCACGCAGAGAGCGAGTGCGAATACCAAAGTGTAAAAAGTGTAAACAAGCTGGGGAATCAACGGAAACAAAGAGTGGAGCAGACAGTGGAACCCGTTGTTCTGCCGCATTCCGTTTTCCTCCACGCTCTCCGTCCCGCAGTCCCCGTGAGCTGAGCTTAGCTGGACTTGTGTTCGATTCGCGGCTCTCGGTATCCGATTTCGATTCGGTTTCCACCGCTGGCGGTATTTGGTATTGCGCTCGATTTCGTTTCGCTCCAAAAAGGTGTTCTCCAGGTGGGACGGGACTCTCTGGCGACTATATAGCTCTGTGTTCAAAACATTAGCGACTGGAAAGGCTTTCCACATGGCCATGCAACCAGTGCCAGGAGATCGAGTGAGATAAGAGAAGCCGAGCGGCCAAGGCAATTAAAGCGTGATTGCTCTTTCGAGAGGCGATAACTGTGACATAAGCTGTAAGCTGTCAATCCGCCTGCCGCATGCCGCTGCAGGGTTGCGTCGGCAGACACTTGCCAAATAGTGAGTTAACCACGGCAGCCGCCGAGTGGAAACATGCGCTGCATCCAAAACAGGAATACGACTGCGAGCCAGAAGCCAACCAGTTTGGACGGATTTCTAATCACTAATCATGGCAAGCGCTGCTGCCTGGAGGTGGTAGCGGTTCGTCAGCTCAAATTAGTTGAGGCTAGAGCCGCGCATCGCTATTTTCGGTTCGCCACTGGCGGTCGTCTCGGCTGCTTTGCTTTTGTTTGTGCAGCAAGCGGAAATTAAAATTGATAAATAATTTATTGGAAAACAAAAAGTGAGTTGTCGAGAAAAAGGGGTCCAGATAATGTAGTTTGCTCCCTATCAGTCTTGCCGTTGAGAATTCTTGAGCCAGCGAGGAAGCCTGTCAGATCCTTATCGCCAGTTTATGGGAGATGACAAAAGCGAGAGCTGGAGACAAAGGAAGGTCGCGGCGGGCTACACAGAGCTCTTGCTTCCAAGCTTTTAAATCTGCTCTTTGTCATGTTGTGAAGGTGACGCAATAAATGCCTAAATTTAAGTCTCAGACCATTTGCATTTTTTCGAGTATCAAAAAAATATATATTTTAAAGAACGAAGGCACGAAGTCGATGAATGGAAATTTTCGGAAGTACTGGCTTCGTCTGCTTTTCGCCGCTTCGCTCCTCTTCCATTGGCGTATGGTTACTGGCTTTACGGCAAAATGCGAAAAGTGAAAGTGGGCGCAGAGTATTTGTTTGCATATTCCCAATCACAGCAGCCCACGCGACACATAGCTTAGGTTGCGCAAGACAATAATATCAGTTAAGACCCGCTGGGCGGCAGGTGACGGCATGTCCAAGTTAGGTCAAAAACAAGGAAATACGAAGAGCAAATGTATGGATGATTTCTAAAAATGGACTTTAGCTGGGCTCCAGGTCAACGAACAACGCAATCAGGTGCTTCGGTACCTTCCCTACTGGCGATTGCGGCGTTTTGGTTTAGGACGTGTGTCGTAGATGGGGCGGCGGACAGCAACTGGTTGCTTCTGACCCCGCTGACTGCGGCGCACCAACCGACGACGCCGTGCAGCTCGTTGCTTGCGGACAACTCTGGCCAAGATGCGCTGGAATAGAGGGAGAAATGTGGGCTGCAGTTACTGAATATAGGCTGCTAGGACCTTACTTGTGGTTCAAACTTGCGCTTCTGGGCATCGCTCAATGCAGTCCAATTGGTGAGCCCCACCCGAAGCAGGCGGCGCAGTCCGTAGTGTCGAAAGAAATTCCGCTTGAGGTAGCGCAGAAAGTTGAGGTAGGGCAGCGGAGTCACCATACCCGGCGAGTCAACAACGTCGGCGGCCCGGATCATGCGAGGGTTTAGCGATGCCATAGCTTTGTCAGCAGAAGGACTTGGATTGCCTGCTTGATGAAATAGAGTATAATTCACGCCGTAAAGGCTGTAACGACATGACCGTTGGGAGCAGTTTGTTGATTCGACTGGAGTTTGAGACTATAGAGTTGATTGGGGAGCTCAAGCCTGCTGAATTCGAGTTTCCTGAGAAGCCTCAGATGTATACCCAACTGAGTTATGCATGTTATCGGCAGGGCTCGGCAGTAACCCACACTGAGCGCCGAATAGACACATTATCTGTGCGGAACGCCCACAAATTCATCACGACTTATTTAATGCCAGAGGCGGCTGCGACTAGATCATTTATTCATTCCCGAGTGAATGAGATCTGCTTTCGAGAGCCACTGATAAGGCACATTGTGCATCCGTCCGGTCAAAGTCCGGGCAGTGTGTGCACGCACTCTGAGACGCAAATAAGTTTTATTTTTAGGTCCCAGATCGGGCACAACAGCGCTGAAAGGGGGAGTGATGGTTGGAAGTGATTAACTTATGAGCACTTCCGCATGGCTTTGAGCTTCTCTCTGCAGAGCCCAGGAGACTACAGTTGGCACACACGCTCCTCTCCCAATCTAGATAATAAGACGCTATTATGGGCAATCACTTTCGCGAGTCGCAAAACTTTCGATAATCGTTTAACCAATCTTTTCCCCTTTATTGGTGTGCTGTGATCTTTAAGTGGTTTTAATTAGTTAAAATTTCTAACTGGAGAAAATATTAAAAGTGATATCTACGCAAAGGATTGGTGTGGAATCGACTGGAACTGCAAAAGGCGGTGTAGATCCAGCTTTTCCTCCGCACCAAGTACCACCCAAACTGTTGTGTAACAAGACTTTCTCCCGGTCGTGG
This sequence comes from Drosophila pectinifera, assembly GCA_008042775.1. Lineage (NCBI taxonomy): Eukaryota > Metazoa > Arthropoda > Insecta > Diptera > Drosophilidae > Drosophila > Drosophila pectinifera. Next base: position 111,820 of record VNKC01000018.1, read on the forward strand.
AGAGATGAGAAACGGCCATTAGGCTTCCCCTTACACTTCGGCAGTGTCGCCGTCCGCTTCTTATTGCAACGGAAAATTAATGTTGTGTGACAACGTCGCTCATAATGGATTCGGATTGTCTCCGGACTCTCGCTGCTGGAACTGGCGGAACTACGTGGAAAGCTATAGATGCTCGTTGGGCGTAGATCAGTTGGATGCGATGGAGTCCACTTGGGTTTCCCTGCGCTGATTGCCCAAAACTACTCAATTTCGCCTTGCTGCAGTTCGCAATGAGTCTGTAAAGTAGTACTCAGGCCAGCCCCATTCGGAGTTGAGGCCAAGGCAAGTGGATGTGTCCAATTAGACATTTTATTTACCTGATTTTGGAGACATGTGAACACGAGATCGCAGCGAAGTAACCGCGACCGTAGACCGCTTGTAAGTTTTGTGGGTACTCTAACCCTCGATCGTAAAGGGAAAACAAGATAAGTCGTTTCTGTCTGTCAGTCGTCAAAGGTGAAAACTGGGCTCCGGAGATTAGATAATTGTATATTGTAAAAGCATAATTTCTTCTATTGCCATCAAATTTTTTTATTTATTTTATTACGGTACAGGCATTTCCTTTAAGGCTGATGAACGGAGTTGACCCCTGTTTAAAATCCCAACTCCCTGCCTGTGCTGATAGTTTTCAATGCTATCACTTCTGCCAAAATGCGTTACTCCGATCGAAGGGAGTTTGGACATGCATTCACAATCAACGTGATTGTTTGCCTTGACCGGTGCGGTTTGATTTCAATGTGTTTCGATTCGACTTGACTTGGTTCGGTTCGGTTTAGTTCTACGGCGGCGACTGTGATCGTATTTTATTTTTAAAAGTTATTCAACAAGGCACGGGCGAGTGCTGACTTGCTTGTCTGATTGGGATGACCTTGATAGCGGCGCTCAAGCAAGCTCGCTCGTCGCGTATATCTTGGAGGAAGCCTGCTTGGAGCAGTGGCAAAAGCACGAGCGAGTATCTGCGCCCAACTGCGTATGTATCCATCCATCTATCTGCCTAACTGCGATTCGCGGTTTGCGGTTTATTAACCGCACAGCAACGGAATGTGAAACTCTAGATTCACTGCTGTAGCTGAGTGTAATCTCCGTAACGGCTGCTGTGGCTGCTACTGGGGCTGCTGCTTCTGTGCTTGCATTTCTAGGACTATGCTCGAGCTCTCCGGACGGACAGCCGGGAGACTGATGCTACGTTGCCTGTATTTGTTTAATCGCAATAAGAATTATTCAGAGGCACATTTCCGGCGCACCCAAACTTTTTATTTTGACGCGAAACTAGTCCAAGTTACACACTCCAGCACAGCTGAAACTGGCGAAACAGCTCCATGGCTCTCTTTCCGTGAAACCGGCGACGAGTGAGCTGGAAAGCTGTGCCACCAACTCCGGCTACAGTTAATGATCGAACCGCGTGCCGTTCACCAAATCCTGGCACTCGGCTTCGGTCGAAAGGCTGAAGACTGGAGAATGGATGGAGGAGCACCAGTGTATCATTCAATAAAACATTTTTGGATTATTATTATTAATTACTAATATTTTCAAGAATTGAATAAAATTGTATTTATTTTTATTTTTAAAGCAGGTAATGCAGATTAATTAACCTAATAAAATCTAACAGAGAAAGGCTTTCGGTTTTAAATTAGGGCTGTTTTGATCAAGTTATGGTTATTTTTCATTTTGATTTGTCAAAAAAAAAAAAATATATATATATAGAATATACAAATGCCGATTCAAGGACCCAAATATCCGCATACTTGAGTCTTCTTGAGAACATATTATGGCTAAAAATGGAATGACAGCCAAATGTCGGATATACTCCGAATCGCCATTAAAATCTTAATTATCTAATAATAAAATATTGAATAACAAATTTTTTGTCGATTTTTCAAAATTTTATAAGGGGTTACATCATTAAAATGTTGAAAAATAGAATAAAATTGTATTTATTTTTATTTTTAAAGTAGGTATGCAGATTAATTAACCTAATAAAATCTAACAGAGAAAGGCTTTTCGGCTTGAAATTAGGGTTGTTTTGATCAAGTTATGGTTATTTTTGTTTGATTTGTCCAAAAATTATAATATAAAAATGCCGATTAAGGACCCAAATATTCGCATACTTAAGGTCTTCTTAAGAGAATATTATGGCCAAAAATGGAATGACAGCCAAATGCCGTATATTCTCCGAATCGCTGTTAAAATCTTAATTGTTTAAGAATAATATATCCCAGTAGCCACGCCCTGCGCCTGCTCTTCCAAGCCGAGCAACAACCATTAAATTGGATTCATGGAAGGGGGTTGTTCGGCCCCATTCTTAAAGCCTGCAGCTCGCTCCTGCGGCTGATACGAGCAGTAAACAAGCCTCCAATTGAGGTCTTGCCTTGGAACGGCAGCAGCCCTGACTCCCTCTGACTGTTCCTGACTTGTGGGAAACAGTTGAGCTAGATGGAAGAGCAAGTGCCGCTTGCGTGCCTAAGAACTGCCATGCTTGCACGTGGGTGTGCGATTTAAGTAATGGTCTTGCATCTTACATGCAGAGCCCGCTGTGCGTCTGCTGCCGAAACGAACGACAGCTGAAGACTCTAGTACGGGCCATGTAGAACATGAAATAATAATTGCGTATCTCTGTGGAGCAGTGGGGGAAGAAGAGCAGCTACGACGTGGAGCATGAAATTGCGGAGAGACTATCGCCTGACAGAGCTACTATGTTCTTGATTCTGACATCGGAAGTATGCTGGGAATGCGACCGGCCAACGATCCAACGATCCAACCACATCAGCAATATATGATTATGCTGCAATTAAAAGTCTCAAATTCGCAGTCAATTAAAGCGCCAGCGACCGAGGCTAGCATTGAGAGATTTTCCGTTGCTCCAAAGTTCGTTGACAGTTCCCGAGCGCACTCTGCGATATGCGGTATGATGCTCGCTGCTCGCTGCCCGCTGCCCGCTGCCCGTGCTCTTGGCATTTGTCAAACGAAAACACGGCGAGATTGCCGTACAGCCAAAACGCTGGTGCCAGCACAGCACAGCTGTGACCGAGAGGCTTGCGCAAGCCGCAGCTGCTGGGTCGCAGTTGGAGCCAGAGTCGTATTCGGAGTCAGATTTGCATGTGGATTGCACGACGGGGAACGGGGCGGATTGGCTGAGAAAAAACTGAGGTAAACAAAGCACATTACTGCACAGTATTTTCGTTGACTAGCTCTGACTGTCAATTGGAGCCTCACTGCTAGATAACAGTTATCGTCCCGCAAGCTTTCATCTCTTTCAGTGGACGCTTATACTTGTTGCGTTCATAAATTTTGCGGAAAAGAGACACTCGGTTATTCGGATTGCTTGACTTTATTTCCTCATAAGAAAGTCCACGAATCAGCAGATATCGTAGAGATTGACCCTACGATTTTCACTCTGTACAGTCTAACGAATGTTCGCGTTTAAACATATAAGGTTTTAATGGCCATCGACCAGTCTCTGCACAGAGGCCAATTTTGGTTGGGCATTCGTTGTTGTGTCCCAGCTTGACTGGCTGTTTTTATTATTTGGTAAACCAGTTTATTATTATGACGGCGACACTCACTTCCGCCGGGGCCAGTCTACAGCTCGAAGGAGATCCTAATGTAGAACTGAAATTCGAAATACTGTTTCATATTTCATTTTTCCGTTGCTCATTCTCCCTCTGTATGCAATTCCTGAATTCACTGTGTGTTTTCCTGTCCATGAAAGGGGAAAACTCGTTTGTCTCCATCACATATGAGGAGATGGGAGCTCTGAATGATGGCCGGTCGTGGTTGACGGACTACAAGTCGTCTGGTTGTCCGCATGGGCGTGGCTCTCCACCAAAGACAGCGTTAAACCGTTAAACCGATAAAACAACAAGGGGAAATCTGCTGCTCCTTTGAATAGTCAGGCCAGGGAAAACATGTACATACATACACGCCTCGCGAATTCCCTCTTTGTTTTCGATAATTGTCAATATCTCTGTGACTTATGTGAGACCCAAGTAGCTATCAAAGCTAATCAAAGAGATTGTGTTTATTTAAAAAAAAAAAAAACTGCTCGTTAATGTATCACACAAAGGTGCCAGCCGGAATGCTAGGGTCGAGTGCCTGTTCCGCCAGCATTTTGGACCGAAAGGCCAAGCAGCCACTCCAACACTCACACGACCAAAAGAATTGTTAGATTGTGCAATCCATCGCAAAAATCGAAACTGGAGAACAAGTGTAAAACTAGTTTCGGCAGGGAGCAGTCAACTATGTAGTGTAGTGACTCAAAGGACTTGCATCCCTTTCGGGATACTTTCCCACACTCGGTACGAAATTCGAGCACTCTGTGGAGTGGAGTCACCTTATCAGGTTACGCTGCTCTCATCCCTTGGCTTAAAGGGATGGACGGTTAAATGGCTCCCAAAAAGCAGTGCAGTGCAAGGCAACACGTAAAACTATTTAGTTGTCTACCCACGAAGTTGAGGCGGGTGGGAGAATTATATTTAGTGCGTCCGCATTCTTTTCTCCGTCCATTCAGGCGTGAAAAGTTATACAATTTTAATTATTACAGCACTCGGACATGTGCGTGTGCGAGTGTGCGTGTGATCCGCTTGCCCATATAGCTATCGTTCATCGGCCCGACCACAATGTTAAGAGAATGTTCTCGTCCGGCTGGGAGTGCCCGGCGATTTGTCCGTGGTGCCGCTTTGAAGAATGACGCACAACCCAAGTGAGAGAGGTCAGCAGCTCCCGCGAGGAAAGCCTCCAAAATGTAATGGTTTTAGCTCTCTACTTAATAAAGTTTCCCTTTTAACTAATTTGTCGCATCATTTAGGGTGTAAACGGTCGAATCTTTAATCTGCACTGAAAATCAGCGTCTTAGGCCCCTTATAGTGACAGCGGTCAATATGATAGTGAATCCGGAAAGCTCCTGGGACAATCGCATTGATTGATGTGTCATAGATAAGAACGTATGTGAATCATCTACATGCATGCATTCACTTCGCAAATACTTCACAGCTGGTGTGCAGAGAGATGGGCTTGAGCGTAATTGGGGTCAGGTCACAAACTCATAAAATATAAATTTCTCAATGCAAGCGCAGCATTCGTGGGGAGTAAGGAAGGGAATATGTAACGAGGATGCTCAGCGATGGGGCCAACGATGATAAGGCATCAGAGAGGTGACCAGCCCAGCCCAGGTGTTGCCGCATACCATCCCCTCGCAGCTTGTGCTGCTCCCACGTTCCACGTTCCACTTTTCACTTTCGGCAGCTCGGGAAATAAAGAGAAGCCGTGTTAAATATCAAAAGTATAAGTGGAAACACTGAATAAATGGGTCAAGGCAACTACTACGACTACTACCTAGTACCGTTCTTTGTAAGGTCAGCAGTGCAATGCCCCAGTACTATTTGTGTTTTTAAGTCCACTTTTCTATGTCTTTAAATAAAGAATAATTCATTATACTTCTTGCTTCTTATCACACATCTCAATATGTATGGGCGTGTGATTTGCATGTACACACATATATATATATATATGTATCTAGACGAAATTAAATACACACATGTCGGTATTCGACCATCGGCAACACAACGCTATATCCCGAGAAGAACCGCAAAGGACACTTCCTTCCTTCCGTCCTTCGTTTCCAGCCAGATTTTATAGGCCCAGGCGCCGCCTTGGTGGTGGGATATGAGCAATATTCTCAAGAAAACAAAACGAAATCGGTTCGTGGGACCCAAACGCATAGTTTGGTGAACATAGTTTCCGTTGGAAACCGTCGTTTCAATTGATCGAAACTTGCTAATTGACACCCATTTCTGTTTATCTTTGCAGCCACACAACAACAGAAGCAGAATATGAGGGCCACCACACGCTCCGTGCCAATGAGCGCAGGCGACCGGGCGGATAGCTGAGAAGTCAACCCTCGGCGAGCATGACTCAGAACGAAACTCTTCACTCCGGAGCCCATAGAGCATTGCAATGGAATACGAAGCAATTCGAAGGTTGTGCCACACAGACCTGCGTATCTAGCCACTTAAGTCTTAAATCCACTCGAGAAGCGAAGGAAGCCAAGGAAGTCCTCCCATCCGACCCTCATCACCGCAATCAACATGAACTCCGTCATATCCGCATTTAAGGGCAAGAAGAGCAGCACGACGAACAGCAATCCGCCGAACGGGGCAGCCAACGGCCCTGTGTCTGGGGAGACCAAGCAGAATCACGCTGGAGCCCTGAACATCAGCATAGCCAGCGTGGGCGGAGGTGTCGCCAAGAAGAAGCCGGTGACCCAGAGCAGCGGCTACCAGTACCTGCGGCATATCCGCGAGATTGAGACGGCCAACAAGCTGCTCTCGCCCGTCGTAGTGGTAGCTGAGGATAGACCGGCCAGTAAATTGAGCTCTGCCTCGTCTGTGACGGCCGTGACTATCGGAGTTGATGTCGTGGACCACTGCTTGCCCCACACAGTGCGATTGTCCAGCACCATTGAGACGCTCTCCGACTTCAACATGAATGGAAAAACCGTCGCAACTGGCGAGAATGCGAACCTAGAGGCGGCGGAGAACTGGAACTGCCCCCAGATGCCGCCAGCTGTGATGACGGACGACGATGACCTCTCCGAACACTCAGCAACCGCCTGCACCAGCACAAGCAGCTCCAGCGAGCACAGCAACAGCACCGTGGTGCACAGTCCAACGGTGGCGGAAAGCACCTCTGCATCTGCGTCCGGAACAGCGTCAGCCTCCGCCTCTATGAGTCATCCGAGCCCCAGCCTGAGCCTGCACAGCACTTCATCTGCCACCTGCGGCATGAGCAGTCCGCATAGCCAGTCGTCGCTAGCCATCACCTGCGAGCCGCACTCGACCTCCACCACCACCCTATCCTCGCTAGGATCGGACGGAGGCAACGGAAATGGAAACTACATACCCGCCTTTCTGATGACAGCCCCAGTTACGTTGCCCATCGGTGGCCAGATGCCCACATCGGTTCCGGGCGCCAGCTCCGCGGCTAGCACGCCAAAGCACATTCGCTACTCCAAGCCACGCCTCAGTCTGAGCCGCGTCTTCAACCACTCGATGCCCTCCGTGCACGGTCGCCCTAATCTCAGCGTGGCGCAGTCGGGCGACGGTGCCCCAGCGATCGCCACCGGAGGTTCTGGGAATCTCCCGAAGCGCATATCCACACACCAAAGAAACCTGAGTCTGGATTTCAGGTGAGTCCCGATACCCAAAGTGCGAAAAGCAATGCATCTGCGTTCTCAGAGTCCTGCGAAGTCTAGGGTTCAGGGCGAATGGGTGCAATGACTCCAGTTAATACCTCCAGCGGTTGTCTATCGACGTATTTACTAAGAGCTTTGGCGGTGCAAGACAAGGCGGAAAAGCGACGCCTTTTTGCTTTACACGCAAACAAGCGACCGGCGCCTAGCAAATTACCTGCCTCCAGTTGCTCCCAGTAAAGTATTCACTCCTCGGCAACCCTGATGGGTGTGTGTCCCGCAAACTGGAGCCGCCGCAACGGCGTCAAAGCGTTCAGCTTGTCGGGCCACACGTCATTTGGCATGCAAGCAGCCAAGCGTCGGGTCTGGGTAGCCTGTCTTCTTCCTCCTAGTCCTCCTCCTCCATCTCCCGGGGTCCAGGGCAGTTAGTCCATCACGCAGGCGCGTCAGTTTCGACAGCGTTTTTTGCGTTTCCAAACTACATATATTTTTTGTCAGCTAGGTATTGGATTTGGCTCGACCATAGGGATTACGGACGGATTGACGGACGTCCTTGTATTCGGCGGATACAGCAAAATTTGATCACTTCTCCATTTAACTTAGCTGGCGCTTTGGCGGCTTTGGACCGTTTATTTTTGGGACGCTCCGCGTCCAGTTTTGAGGCTTGGTGCGGAACCTAAGCTGCTGCTGCACTCGAAAATGTAAATAATCGCTGGAATATACACACTGGCTATGCGTTCTGCTCATGAAATTCTGTGATGAAGCACGCGGAACGTGTACTTGACTCGCATTTTGTGGCAGATTTGCGAAAAATAAATCAACAATGTGTGCCGAGCTCTCCTTCCATTTTCTATTTTCCATTTTTCCTGGTAAATGCAGTAAATAAACAAGTCAGCATAGTACATGTATGTATGTGGCACAAGCCCACACCATGGACACGAAGATAGAAAAATTGAATATGCAACACACTGACTGAGGTGGCAACGAAGCCGCTTTGCATACTCGTCGGGTTCTGCTAGCCGGAGGCGGAGGGCTCACAGAAGCAGGACGCCTGAGGCTCCATTCTCCTTGTCTGGCGCGGTTCACAGCCTCTTTTCGCTTTTTAATCAGGCTAATTGAATGGGCATGGACTTGAGATCTGCTAGCCATTCATCTGGACTTTATCGATTGAAATGCAACTGAAATATGTGAGGCTGTCTTTCCCTTGGCGGCGTCTCCAGGCGTCAGGTGTCTCGCGCGCATTAGTATATTTGCCCATAAAGAGACACACGCGTTGTGGCTGTCAAATTATGTGGCTCTGTCTTGACCTGAACCCACTTCAACTTCCAACATTGGGTGACTAAATCCAGCTAAGCACCGAGGAAAAGCGTTGCGTTGCTGCCTGGTTCCTGGTTTCTGTGTGTATGTACCCGTGCTTGTGGCTTGTGGCTTGTGACTTGTGGCCGGGGGGTTTGCCTGCAGATGACGTGCCACACCCTGTCTTTGCTGTGTGCGTGCGCCGGCAAAGAGCTCCGCACCTCTCATCTCCTCTCTTCTGTGGCGCTGGAGCTGGCCCACCCTGTGCCACCTTGGCGTAGGCGGCGCACTCTCTCGTACCCTCTCCCTGGCACCTGCTTGGGGCAATATGGTCGGTCGTCTCTGCGAGCTCCCTGCCCCGTCAATGTTTAATTTCGTCAGCTTTCCGCTTCTCTTAGCCGCTCCCCGGAATTACTTCTTTGTAGCGATGAACCTTTGACCACGTAGAGTTCAAAGGCACTTGATATGAGAACAGAGAAAACTAGCAAGCAGGAGTGGATAAACGGACGAATAAAATGGTACATTGACTCATCTTCTAGTATCTGTTGCTTGACATCTCGCATGTTAAATGAAAATGGAAATGCTTTTCATGACTTTGTTCACATCACAAATAGAGCAGAACCATGATATTGGTGACACTTAGTGAAAGCGCCGAGCAGTGATAAATGGAATGCACGCTGGAGCTCTCACTGCGCACACTGGACCAGGAACAGCGACTTGGTTAACAAACTTCACGAGGCAACCGCACTTAGGAACTGATTATCGAGGGAGAATAAGAAGAAAAAGGAGGAGTCGAGCCGTTGACCTGTCTGGGGATAGCAATGAATTGCAAATAGTGCTGAGTCCTGCTACAGCAGTTCTCTGAGACAGAAAGGCAGATGAGGGCTACAGCCAGGCAAATCTGTTATCTTCGTAATGGAGGCGGGCCTTAGCTAGGTTGTGGTTTGTTTAGGTCTAATTACGTAAAGTCCGATACGTGATGGGCGGCCATGGCGATGGGCATAATAAGCAGACAGGGCCAATTAACGCCGAATCGGAGGTATGCAAATGCGCAAATAATTGACACAAAGAGACATCTAATGTCGCTTGGTATTTGTCTGGAATTTGCACACCAATCGAGTGGGTGCACACACGCCTTGCTTGCAATCTCGGCAATAATAACAACAGCTACATGCCAGACTCTCCACTGGGTCTCGATTTAGGCATCGCCGGCAGATGGGAGCACGACAAGCGACCTGCATGCGAAATGAGATGGCGCGAATGTTGGCACGACACCAGATAATCGATCAGTCGGGACGGGAGTCCCTCTCTTCCCGCATTCTCTCGGCTTGCCATGCCTGACATGACCACTAAATGCAGTAGTCTGTCGGCGTATCACCACCAGGAGTCGACCGTTTTATTTGTGATATTCCACTGCGCCGTCACAGATTGTTGAACCGGCAGTGGGAGTGGGTTGGCGGGTGCAAAGCGCACCTGTGTAGTTCCCGCTGAAGGTCGCGGCATTCCTTCCTCGACTGCTCAGTAAGGGCATGGTTGGCGGGCGGTTATCAAACTTTCTAGCTTATCGCGGTCCCTGATACGGATACCGATTGCCGTACGCGTAATAGATACTCTGCCGGCGATAAGGCGAGAGCCTTCGGGTCCACCCTCGAGAGCTTTTGCCGGCTGAGAGACTCGGAATCCGACTCCGACTCGGAGCTTTGACTCAAAGCTGCGAGCTCAACCATCGACCAGCTGTCAACAAAGGCCCCGAACTCGAATGCTGCTCGATTAGTCAACCATTGTGGGCCGAGCACTCGGCACTCGCATAGCTTTTTCGCCGTGGACTCTCGCTGCTCGTGCCTCCGCCTTCGTCTCCGCCTCCGTCTCCGTCTCCACTCAATATCAACTACTCGCCCCGCTCACAACACCGCTATCCGTCACTTGGCATTCTGTCTGTGCGAATGTGTTTGTGACAGTGGCCTGTGCTCGTGCTTCTTTATGTTTCACGCGCATTGTTTTCAGTCGTATGTATTTCCGTGGCATGTAAATGTTGCTAATTGAATTTAAGGGATTGAGAATGAAAATCGGACTCGGAATCGGAGCCACAATGTGCTAGCAAGATTTTATTATCCATTTAAATCGTTCGGACTTCGGGCGATATAATAACTGCGACATAGCGTAGAAGTGAGTGTCTAAGTGTACCTGACCAGCTGATGGGTCGGAGGGAGCTTCTCCGCAACAGATGCATTGATTTTTTCAAACTCTTAGGTCGTGCTTCTTCTCTTGCAGATCCATGGGCATACTACTGCCGCCCGTCTCGCAGGTGACCAATACACGCCTCAATCACACCCAGCACCACCGGAACCGGAGCCTGGACAGTGCCCTGCAACGCATCCCCGAGGTAAGTGCCAAGCCCAGTCGCAGGGCCAATCCAATTCACGCCCACAAACACCAAAACGACTCGCCCACACGCTCACCCCTTCAGTGGAGCCAGTAAAACTTGGAAAGCTTCTAAGGCTATCTGCTGGTACTGTTGTCCGTGTGTGCGATGAGTTGTTTATTTATATTTTTATCGTTGCGTCGTTAGCATTGTTATTCAGTTTTGCACTTGCTCCAGTGCGCCAAGTGCTTGTGTACCATTGCTGTTATCGGGAGGAGCAGAGAGCGAGCTCTGAGCTACGAGAATCACCCAGAGCTGCACAACCAAACTGTGCACTCACTTATCACTTGTCTTCTTTATAGGTGGAAGTGTCATCTCCAAATGCCGAGAGCGAGAACACGTTCTGTTCCCCGTCCATTCTCGGTACGAATATGTGCTCGAAGATTGCCACCACAGCAGCGAGTGTGACGGCAGCCCTCTCCCCACCAGCCCTGCCCACGCCGGCCTCAATGTCCGTGGCCAGCTCGACACCGGCGTCCACACCCACGACTGCATCCGCAACGAAGGGGCACATCCTTTCGTCACTTCCAGCTGCGAATCATCAGCAATCAATTTGCTTGGCAGCCGCTTGTAGGTCCAGTGCGGTTGGTAAGACAAACTCCTTCTTCGACACCCTTGCAGTCCACCACTCACCCATGTGCAACCCTCTTGATTCCAGTCGAGTCCTGTCCAACGTTACGAATACGCCCCAAGTCTAGTGAGTCGGTGGCAGCCAACGGACAGGAAATAATTGGCGACATCGTGAGCGCTACCAGCAACGGCGGCGGAAGCAGCAGCAACAATAGCTGCAGCAGCGCTGGCAGCAGCAAGAAACGGGAGGATCTCACCAGTCTCGGATCGGATGACTCTGGTAAGTTAAGGCCCTTAGAACTTTACTGGCCGTTCATGTCGATCAGTTGTGGCTTTGGCTTTGCTGTAGAAGCGATCATGTTAAAAACTTATCGTTCATACACCGTATCCTTTCTGCAGGCATTATCTGTGGCTCGGATTCGGACCAAATATCCCTGAATCGCATATGCCACTCACATGAATCGCTCGATTCGGGCGAAATGGATGCGGACGCCGATGCCGACGCAGAAGAATGCGTGGACCTTATGGAGACGACGTCCATCGACGGGGAGTACAACGACAACCTATGCTTCTTTCCACCACCCGCCGCCCAGTCCAGCGCCGCATTGGACTGTGCCACCCTGCGGCCCTCCCGCAAAGCCAAGCGTCAGCTTCAGTCTGCCCTGGAGCAGAGAGATGGAGACACTGAAGATTTCGAGGTTGAAGTGGATGATCGAACCCGGTATCGCGTTATGAACATGTCCCAAGCAGCCATCAAAGTGGAACTAGGATCAGCTCCAAACGAAATCGAACCAGTAGTGTACGACGACCAGGAATCAGAGCCGGACCACGCTATGGACGCTGCACCAGAAGTACCCGCTCTGGCGTCCCTGCCCCATTTGAGTACCACAGCTGCAACAACACCGGCTACGTTGTCAGCCACTCCCACCCCGACTGCCACACCAACACCGACTGAGACCACCAAAAACGACCAGGTGCTCTTCAAGAACTTCTTCGGAGCCACAAAGAACGCCATCTTCCGCACGGCCCAGAGCATCATCGAGAACCATGAGAAGAAGAACGCAGCCAAGCAAAAGGAGCAGCCGGATCAAGCTGCTGCCGGAACAGTGCCCCTTGTGAATTCTCCCAGCGGGGGCAGCACCTCGCCGCAAGACCAGGTAAAGTCGCCGACGGACATTTCCAAGAAGAAAGAGTTTTTTAGCTTGCTCACGTCGAACTCAAGCAAAAAAGCAGCAGCCGCCGCAGCAGCGGCTGCCGCAAACTCGGCTACCCATACGCCCGTTGTCACTCCTACCGAGTCTGTGGCGCAATCGGCGAATGTGGACTTCAAGAGCCAAAAGGTGTCCGACCCATCTGGCGATGTGAAGGTAAAGGAGCATGTGCGCACTCTTAACCTGCGTCTTCCAGGAGTTGATAGCGATACCGCCAATGAAACAGCACTGTCTACGTGCTCCTCAATCAACTCCCTGCATAAACTTAAGCTGCCGGTTCCGGGTGTCGTCAAGTACTTCATCAGCGAGCGAACGCCTATGTCATCGGACATGGTGCAGAAGCCAGAGAAGGGCCAAAGCGGGCTGTTGCGCTTCTTTGAGTCGCCGGTATTTAACATACACTTCGCCGTGCACTACTTATTCTACTCGAAGGAGCCTGGAGTTCTTAGCTTCATTGGCAATAAGATCTTCAGCTTTCCCGATCAAGAGGTTGACCTATACATACCACAGTTGATTGTTATGTACATTCAGATGGACGAACTGGCTGAGGTGCTGGATCCGTACTTGACCATTCGCTGCCGCAAGTCAGTGGACTTCTCGCTCAAGTGTCTGTGGCTCCTCGAGGCTTACAACTATCAGGTGGACTCGTTGGGGACCTCGCACAGCGGCTCCCGCAAGTCGAAGCTGGCTCTGATGAAGGAAATATTTTCAAAAAGGGAGCAAAAGCAGGCTCAGAAAGAGCTCAAGACTGCTGGCGGCGGAGAGCCGAGATCAATAGTCGCTTTCGCGAAGAAAACGCACCACCGCTCCCAGTCCGACGCCACTGTGCTGCTGGCCGACTCGCGCTCCTCGCACACACTCAGTATATCTCACCGTATGTACCAGCAGCCGCCGTTCACCACCCAAACTCTTCCCACCACTCCCGTCAAACTGTGTCTCGGAGATTTGACCTCGGGTCACGCCTTCGACAACGGCTGCACCTGCTTCGAGACGGTGCGCGGCCAGGTGAACGGTCTGCTTGGACAGAGGACGCTATGCAGCTGCGGTGCTCCCAAAACGGCACCCCAGAAGGAGTTCATGAGAGCGCTAATGAACGTTGGGAAAAACCTCACTTCATTGCCGTCCAAAGCGGAAAAAACTTCGGCATTGCGGATGTTCCTCAATTTAATCAACAAAAATCTGCCCGCCAGAGTCTGGCTGCCTCTTTATTCGGACATTCCTCACCATGTCGTTCGCATTACGGAGGAGAAGACTGCTGTACTCAACTCGAAGGACAAGACTCCATACATTATCTATGTGGAGGTAGTGGAAGTCTCTGACATCTACACGTCTCCTCTGATACCCAAGATGATGCCGTCGCTGAGGCACACGAAGAGCGAAGAGCATCTGGAAGGGTCCTGTCTAAACTCGCACCTACACCTCAGTTGCAGCCGCACTTCCAGCTGCAGCAGTAGTCAGCGGGGCTCCAGTTGTCGGCGGAAAAAGGCCGCGGCGGAAGGGGACGCTGGTGGCTGTGGCGATGCTGGCGCTCACAACTGCTGCGGGAACGCAAATTCTCTGGGCGGACTTCAGCTCCACGAGAATGATGTATGGTCGCAGGAGGATGACGAGATAACAGCGCAGTACCTTAATATGGGCATGCTGAGCGAGCGGGATACCATCTCACAGATGTCACTGGACTCGTGCGATTCGCGGGACCAAGGTGAGTAGCCTAAACGACCGTAAATGGAGAGAGGTTACCTAACAATTCGCCCAAACTATTATTTCAGGACCACCTATTGTCTTCAACATCGGCGACGTGCGCTCTCGGCACTGCAGCAACTTGAGCTGCGAAAACACAAAGTCGTTCAGCAACGACCCAGAAGACCCTTCGGCAGCAGCACTAAAGGTTTGTACACTTCACGCAATGCCAACGGTGGTGAACTCTGCCATAACACTGTCGGTACATTCTGCAGGAACCTTGGCACGAAAAGGAGAAGCTCATTCGAGAGTCTTCGCCCTACGGACATCTATCAAACTGGAGGCTGCTGTCCGCCATTGTGAAATGCGGCGATGACTTACGCCAAGAACTAATGGCAACCCAGTTGCTACAGGTAGGTCTCGTACTTCTAACGGCCAACGCGAATTGGCAGCTCAACAATCCGTTATTACTTCTGCTTTACAGATGTTTAAGATTATCTGGCAAGAGGAACAAGTTGACTTGTGGGTCCGGCCCTACAAGATAGTCTGCCTGTCGAACGATAGTGGGCTCATCGAGCCTATCCTCAACACGGTCTCCCTGCATCAAATTAAAAAGAACTCAAACAAGTCATTAAGAGATTACTTCATCGACGAGTACGGAACACCAACGGGCGAAAGTTTTCGTCAGGCGCAAAGGAACTTCGTTCAGAGCTGTGCGGCCTACTGTCTTATTTCCTATTTGTTGCAAGTCAAGGACAGGTGAGAATCAAGCAATACAGTATTACGACAATAGAAAAGTGCTTACATCCAATTATATATTTAGGCATAATGGCAATATACTTTTCCATTCGGACGGGCACATCATACACATTGACTTTGGCTTCATTCTGAGCATATCTCCAAAGAATTTGGGTAAGTATATTCTCAAGGACCTCACCGTTCGCTCAAACTAACGGATGGCTGCTTGCAGGTTTTGAGCAATCACCGTTTAAGCTTACGCCGGAGTTCGTTGAAGTTATGGGAGGGACCTGCTCGGAGCACTGGCGAGAATTCAATAGGCTCTTACTGGTCGGGATGATGTCGGCCCGAAAGCATATGGATCGTATCATCAACTTTGTGGAGATCATGCGCAGCAGTAAGTTGACGGAAAGTTTGGAAAGGTATGTTTCCTTTTATTAATAGTCAAATTTTTGTCGCAGATGCTCATTTGCCGTGCTTTAGAAATGGATGCTCCGGGACCGTACAGAATCTCCGCAAACGCTTTCATATGAATTTAACTGAACAGGAAATGGAACGAAAGGTAGAGCAGCTTGTGCAGGACTCATTGAAGAGTTTGTCAACGAAACTGTACGATGGTTACCAGTACTACACAAATGGCATATTGTGAGAGCGGTTTTTTATGAAGATCTAAGGAGTACCGAATGTAATTAGCAGATGCTGGTAACCAAAACTATGGACTGATTTTTTTGTAAAGGAACTATTGTATATTATATAATATTTGTGTAATTATCAGCGACGAAAAACAAAAAGAATGAAATTGTACCAAACCCATATCTGTTATCGTAGCTTAAATCGTTCGTTGTATGCGATTGCATTGTTGAATTAGCGTAATGTGTATGTTGTCTAGATTCTAAGAAGAAATGTGTGTAAATGTTTTGCATATAATTTTAGATTGTCTGAGTGAGAGAACACAAAAAGTGTCGTCGGTCTGTTATTCCAATTCGAACTTCATCATTACTTGTATATTTAACAACGATTTTCCAATAACCAGGCTTACATTTCGATAATTCGTTTGGTTGCTACGCTCAGCAATTAGCTATTAGGTATTAAATATCCTTATATACATTTTATACTCTGGCGCTTTGTAATTCAACTATTTAATCTACTAATTATTAAAGCATCTAATTCCACTATTTAGCCGTAAACGTAAGGTTAAACGTTAAACACTAATGCCTGGCTGCAGCTTACATTTTTATTACAGCAATATAATCGTTAAGAAAACCATTTAATTAACAAATTAATTTACGTCATTTTAACCAGAATATGCCACGAGTACACGCAGAAGCATACACGTAACGTTCAAATCGCCGTCAAATCTGTTTGCCTATTTAACCAATTATAAAGAAATTCAATATCTAAAACATAATGATTTTCTAGCTCACTTATACTTGTAAGCTATTTCGGTAGAGAAAACGGAGAGAATCAAAGCATACGAAACAGTACTAAAACAGATTAACATATAGCTAGGCACTGAAAGTGAACAATTTCAAGTTTGTAAAATGGGTCAGCGCGAGCAACACGTTGAATGATTACCTTACATACTTGTATTTTAGGTTGCACGCAAACATTAGCTACAAGTATTGAAACATGTAAATGTATATTCTACACACTAAATTAAGTAATGCGACTAAAATAAATGAGCATATTAATATACAACAATCATAAGCTACTTTAACTGATAGCCCGTCGTTGTCATGGAAAGGGGACCTGACGTTAATTTATCGAACAAACACACGCATTTAAAAGTGTCCTTGACTCGAGAAATGGATCCCGCGAAGGTAATCGGAAAACTGTGAGTTAAATCAATAAATATTTAGTCGGATTATAAATACTGATAAAACGGTTAGCAAGGAACAGGTGCGCATGGAGCACAAGGCACGACGCAGCTATCCAAAGGTATGGGCTCAAATTGCGGATAAGAAAACCAACAAGTTCTACCACCAAGGTGAGATAGATACTCAGTTAGGGGACCACCTAAAATTCCAAGGTAATTGTCCTTCCGTTCTTTTTGGAGTCCTCCCGCTAAAAACCCGAATTTCTGAAGGTTTGAGTCCCATTCAGCACAACAAAGAGGGCGAATCGCGGTTCGTGTCACCGGAGATGTATAAGAACCTTCTATCTGTTTGTCGCTGTGGCAGATCTCGGCAAGGCGTTCATATGGGAAAATGCCTGCAGAGAACGTTGAGCCCGACCTCCGGGCGATCCGAGACATACGTCAAAATTCAAAATGACTCTGATCAGGGAGTTGATGATGCACCACCGCAAGATGTTCCGCAGCCAATAAATGTGCCGCGCACCTCAAACTGCAAGTGATAAAATCTGATTATGCACGACTATCCAGCAATAATAATGTCAATTACAGCTAGCATCGGTTTCTTGGGAGTCTCGACGAACTACCGACGGCTGGAGCGGTCTATGCAGTATGTTTCGCCGGCCTACTCTATGGCAGGGCCTCGTATCACAGCGGTGCCCTACAACAATATCATTATCGGCTGAGCTGCGCATCTCTTCTATTTTACACGTATGCCGAGAAGTTGCTCGTTCCGGTATTTTCCAAGCGGCTGACTCAAAACCAGCGGGAATTTCTGGTGCCTCTCGCAAATAATAAACAAAAATCGATGGTCGTCATCATAGAACTGGAATTTCCAGAGATTGCTTTTCAGAAACCTGTATTATATTGTCGTCTTTAATGCAGCTGATTTGTGAATAATAAATTTGTGCCTTTAGTTCCACTCGAGCATCGGTCTGAGCTAAACGCTTTCTAGTCGCATTAAAGATGTCCAGTCACTCACTGTCAGTTTTGCTTTTGGCTTGTATAAGTCAGTTGGGAGCTGCCCAAGAGGCTCTCGTATTCCAACCACCGACAGCCTCCGCCACCTCCACATCACCTCTGATTCCGTCTACTAGCAGCTCCAACTGGGTGCTGGTCAACAATGTCAAAGTGCCCGGAGGTCTTACGCCCTTCGTTACCGCCCCGCCGCCAACGCAGCAATTCCTGGACTGCTTCGGTCGCTGTCCCACGACGCCAGAGTACAGGCCCATTTGCGGCAGCAACATGCAACTCTACCTCAATGAGCAGAAATTCAACTGCGCTCGCTTCTGCGGAGCTGGTGAGTTCTGAGCAGATTTGAAACTTACCATTGCCTAATCCCTTTCAACGTCCAATTGTAGACATTCAAATAGTTCGACGCGGCAGTTGCGAAGGACTCTTTCAAATGACGCGCGGTTGACATGTGACCATTCTTCCAATTTCAGTTCAATTTGCTTCATTTCCATATTCATGGTTTGATCTCTGCGCTGACGTCATTGGGACAGCGGACTGTGGGATGAACGACATCCAATAGGTGTTATACAACTGTAATAATATATGTAAATGCAGAGTAAAATATGTGTTCCATATTTTAATTTTGGCCAAAAATGGAATGACAGTCAAATGTCGTATATTGTCCGATTCGTCGTTAAAATTGTAATTATTTAAAACTAAAATATGGAACACAAACATTTTGGCCATTTCAAAATTTTAAAATGGGTTACATCATTAAAATTTGCAAAAATTGAATAAAAATGTATTTGTAAACTAAATATGCAGACTTATTAATTACGTAAAAACTAGTATAGAACTGCTTTCCGAATTGAGGGCTGTTTTAACTTAGTTATGAATATTTTTAACAATGAGTTGTCCTACAAATTATGACATAAAAAACCGATTTATAGAAAACAAAAATGTTTGCCTTTTTTTTGACAACAAATTTATGTTTTAACTATATAAGCAGACTTATTAATTACGTAAAAACTAGTATAGAACTGCTTTCCGAATTGCGTTTAGGGCTGTTTTGGCTTAGTTATGAATATTTTTAAAAATCACTCAAGAACAAACATTAGAGCGACGATGCGCTGATCTGAGCGCTTACGACATTGGTATATCGTATGCAGAGACACAGGGAAGGCACTCAAGAGCTGTTATAAACTATTATGAAATACATATCTTAGCACTCAATTAATAGGCCTTCTGCTGCCTTATGCTCGCCTGGTGCCTGAAATCATGAATTGTTTAATTTGTACTGGTAAAAGTCAAAGTTCCCACCTGGTAGTTGCCTACAACAACAAGATTATATGGCCAATAATGAAATGTTAGCCAAATGCCATATATATTCCGATCCGCTGTTTTTAAGGCTGTTTTGGCCAAGTTATGGATATTCTTAAGTTTGGGTTGTCCAAAAATTAGGATATAAAAATGCCAATTTAAGGACCCAAATATCCGCATACTTGAGGTCTTCTGGAGAGCATATTATCGCCAATAATGAAATTATGTCGTATATATTCCGATTCGCCGTTAAAATTACGATTATTTAGCAGTAAAATATGTAATAAAATTGAAAATAAAATTTTGGCCGATTTTTCAAAATTTGATAAGGGGTTACATCATTAAAATTGTCAAAAATTGATAAAAAATTTATTTTTTATAATTCCGAATCTGAATATGCAGATTAATTAACCAACTAAAAACTACCACAGAAAAGCTTTCCGAATTGAAATTAAGGCCGTTTTGGCTTAGTTATGGTTATTTTGAACTGTGACTTGTCCAAAAAAATAGGGTATTAAATAGCTGACTCAAAAATTCGAAAACTTGAGGTCTTCTGGAGAGCATATTATGGCCAATAATAAAATGTTAGCCAAATGCCATATATATTCCGATCCGCTGTTTTTAAGGCTGTTTTGGCCAAGTTATGGATATTCTTAAGTTTGATTTGTCAAAAAATTAGGATATAAAAATGCCGATTTAAAGACCCAAATATTCGCATACATGAGGTCTTCTGGAGAGCATAATTTGGCCAAAAATGGAATGACAGCCAAATGCCATATATA